>MUZC01000118.1:198145-232986 GCA_002072015.1 Radix auricularia | reverse complement strand
AACACACCACTCCCTATGTCAGTCCTGGTCACTAACACACCACTCCCTATGTCAGTCTTGGTCACCAACACACCACTCCCTATGTCAGTCCTGGTCACCAACACACCACTCCCTATGTCAGTTAGTTTTCAAAACTGTAATATTTCCTTGGATTTCTCAACAATTTGTCACTAAAAACGTTAACAATTCCTGCCACCTCCATTACCCACAGGACCACCTCCACCCCTCCCACCGAGCACCATCCCTACCTCTTCCCCAGGACCACCTCTTCCCCTCCCCCGAGCACCACCATAACCCCACCCTCCTGCAGCCCCAGTAACCATCGCGACAGCAACCCGACCCGCCGCCGAGCTAGGAGGCCATTATGTAAAATGACACAGTTTTCATGGACTTGATTGGCGAACGTTTAAAGATTGGCTTTCACTTTCCCGAGATGCCAGACATTTCACTTTGTTCATTGTCACTGAATTAGTGAAACGTTCGGGCTGGCTGGTTAGAAACAACAATTATCCCGTTGCCAAATTAATTGCTTCGCAATTTCAATTGCAAGACCAATTATTTCAGTATTTTATTTTTCCCCTGAGCATGAAGTGCACGCGCCGTTGGTTTGTGGAAGTAGAAACGATGGCGCCCACTTGCATTTTGATAAAATTTGTCGAATTTTTAAAGACGTTTTTGATTACATTTGTGTTGTTTAAACTCGTAGCATTTACATTTAGAATATAAAACACTCCTTGAAAGTAGCTAAAATTATGTCGACCCAAAGAAGCTAAATACAGGCCCCACATTGGCCATGTAACAATTGTCATGACAAATACCACCCAAAACGCTGGCTTGGTATACGAAAGAGACAGAACGTCAAAAGCGCTTATAAAAATTAACAAAACATCTGCCCTCCCATCCCCAATAAAACTTATTAGGACGCCCATCACCAACTATTTTACTGCTACTGAATATTGACGACCTAATCTATTTTAACAATCTATGTCTTGACCACTGTCAAAATCTACAATATCTACATTTAAGCATAGCTACATAGATACATAGCTAGATATAAATATATCGACACATACCTGCCTCAAAACATGGGGAGCAATTAAGGCGACGATTTTTTCTAACAAACCCCAGTTATTACCGATTCGTGTTAATCTTATAATTTGTGGAGATATGTTACAGCATGATTTCACATAGAACAATGGAGGACATTATCATTAGGCAGACCATAAGTTGTAGAACAATGGAGGACATTATCATTAGGAAGAACATAAGTTGTAGAACAATGGATGACATTATCATTAGGAAGAACATATGTTGTAGAACAACGGAGGACATTATCATTAGGAAGAACATAAGTTGTAGAACAATGGAGGACATTATCATTAGGCAGAACATAAGTTGTAGAACAATGGAGGACATTATCATTAGGAAGAACATAAGTTGTAGAACAATGGAGGACATTATCATTAGGAAGAATTAGGAAGAACATAAGTTGTAGAACAATGGAGGACATTATCATTAGGAAGAACATAAGTTTTGGAGCAATGGAGGACATTATCATTAGGAAGAACATAAGTTGTAGAACAATGGAGGACATTATCATTAGGAAGAACATAAGTTGTAGAACAATGGAGGACATTATCATTAGGAAGCACAAAAGCTGTATAAGAAATCAATTATGTCCTCACTAGGTGATCCAGCAGAGACTATGGTGTGCCATATTCTGCCACACTACATTAACAATATCAAGACTTCCTTGTTTCCTCTCTGTGTTCTCGAAGATGAATAACAGAGTTTGTGGGAAAGACATTTCCTCAAACAACAGACTTTTCTTAAATAAGAATTTTTAAAGCAAATCACTCGTTTGATGAGCTGGGGGTAGATAAAAGAAATTGGCGCGTCTCTAACGGTAACAAAGATGAGCGGCGTGTTTCAAAGTCAGAGTCAAGATCATTTCTAGCCATTCCTAGTTATGACCCGTGTGTCCTATTTTGTGTCATACTGAGTGGACGGACCCATCCCCACCATTTATTTTTATTAGTAGTAAAAATCATTCAACGATTCAAACATGTATTTAAAGTATGGTGGAGCAAGGAGTGAAGACACGTGTGAGTGGGGGGAATAGATAATTTAAAACAACATTGGCTGGCTCAATCGGTAACAAAGATGAGCGGCGTATTTCAAAGCCAATATCATTTCTAGCCCTTCCTAGTTAATCGTAGTTATCGGCGTTGTGTTCTTTTTTTTCCTTACTTGAACAAAGCAAAGACCTAAAAACCTTTTTGTTTTATTTTCATGGGTAAAAAAGTGTATCAAAATACTTTGTAGTTTGTCGGGACCGTGTTTCATTTCCGTTTAACGCTTATTTCTTTTTAAGCGTTATCATGTTAAGATGTATTTCGCAATATATATTTTTAATTTGATAAGTTATTCGCGAGCCAAAATTTGAACACAGAAGAGCCACAGTTCAAACACTGGTGGTAAAGATATTGTAGTAACATTTTCACGGGTACCCGAGCGCCATTTTACTACCCGGGTAATGCCTCAGCAACGGGTACACAGGTCCCAGATACCCGTTGACAGGCCTGATTCAGAATACAAGGAGTTGAATTTAGTATTTTAATTCATAATTTTAAAAAAAAACTTTGCATTTCAAGTGAGACAATCTAATTTGTTCCGTTTACAAGTCATGTCACAATCTCGGATCAAATAATAAAGGATAGAACTATAAATCAGATCGTGGTTTCCGGTAAGTGTTATTTATGATAACAGATTCCCACCCCCTTCCCTTCCCACTCAGACACCATTCCAACGGTTGATACCATCTCAGGGCGCCAAACCCACCCGTGAAATAACACAGAGATGTTAGAAATGGTATAAATTATGCGTAGTCCGGGGACAGGCCAATAGTCTTGGATTAGAAAATCTCAGCTTGGTATTAACCAGGTGCCAGTATAAATAACCCGACGCAGGATCAGATAACTCTTGAAATGACCGGAAAAACACAGCTGGACAATTAGTTGACGCAGGATATGGTCTGGCGTGGTCGTGGCTCCCGGCGAACTTTTGGACTAACAATGGACGAGGGTCAAGTTCAGATGGATAATATTGGAGGTCACGGTCACAGGACGGCTTATGGTCAGATCAGGTTTCGGTTAGAATGGGGGACTGGCTACAGGTGGGGGGCCGTCACAAGTGTCTGGAATGTGGCTTGAGTGGGTGGGGTGGGGCTGGGGTGGGTGGCGTGCGACTAGATAGGAATATTCAGCACTGGCAGGGGGAGAAAAAAATGCAAGGGTGACAAGGTTTCAATCAGTGGTTATAAACAATGAGGTCTGGTTCTCAAGACAGCTGGAGGAAAGATGACACATTCCATTAAATGGTCAACAGAATGAGTCATGTACTTATAAAAAACACTCGAGGACACTTCTAAAGTTTGTCAGTGAATATTGTTAAATATCGTCCTTAAGTTATGATTATGGTGTTGACCGTTGAAATTATCCGCAAGGAATTAATTTGTATATGTGAATTCGTCTTGAAAGGAATCTCGTTTTCAATCCAAATATATCATGATCTTTGTACCATATCTTATTTCAATTCAACTTTCTTCAACAAAAATTGTCTATAGGCATCGTAAATTGACACGCCTTTCAGGAATACAATAGACTCTCTTAAGCACATCTCTTATACACTAGGGCAGACTCACGCAATAACAAAATGGTGCACAAATACAATAACACAACTTATTCTATGTTATTGAAATCTGTTTTTATACATGCCGAAATTAACAAATAGTTTATAATTTATTTAATGGTACACACCTTGACAAACAATTTTAAAGATCTTTTAGTGAAATATTTGTTCATGAATCGTTTGACCCGAGATATGAAAATTCTATAGACATTTCAAAAACATCTTCGCATTGTTCAAATACAATTTATTGCCATAAGATTTAATTCAATTAGAGAAACACATGAACTGATTCACTTGGGTTCGTGTATCGTTGGTCTGCTATCAGGTATCGTTGGTCTGCTATCAGGTATCGTTGGTCTGCTATCAGGTATCGTTGGTCTGCTATCAGGTATCGTTGGTATCCACGCACTTCAAAGGGAGAGTCGTATCCGATATCCATATTCGGTTTCCCCGCTACAGAATCGTATCTTTTCCGCCAGTCCGCTGGGATGCGATTACACGGCTGTACCGATAAGAGAATTGTAATCGAGTATCACCCCTGGGTGTTCCAGCGGTGGTAATAGCTATGAGAACTCCCTGGGGGGGGGGGATATTACGGCGTTGTTTTGTTCTTGAATACATCTGACGATAGGTTGGATATTTCTTTTGGTTTTACAAGTCACTGCAGACAATGTTATAACTCTCGGCAGCATTAGTTAAACCAGTTGCCCCGATGTGGCGCATCCTGCCGCTGATACAAATGACCAGTCCATGTGTAAACAAATTAATGTAGACGTAGCTAAGCCTGTTCTGGTGACATTGGTACGTCTGACCAGCTTGTGTAGAGCGAAAATTATAGCGCATCTAGAGGGAACCTGATTGATCCGGAATCATTCAGATTTTTTTTCTCTTTTGTTTCCTTGTTTCCAAATTAATTAGTCTCCCTACCCTCATTAGATGCCTCCTTTCTCTTTCTTGTTCTCTCTTTCCGTTACCTCTATGACATGTGTTTAATGACCACAGTGACGTCACTGGCAGTGTTTCTTTCATTATCATAGCCTCTCATACTCAATATGAATGGAACAAGTGACTTCTTTATAACTTAATGGATAAATTTAATTTCTCCCTCTCTATCAATCCATCCATCAATCCATCCATCCATCCATCCATCCATCCATCCATCCATCCATCCATCCATCCGTCCATCCATCCATCCATCCATCCATCCATTCATCCAATCTATCTATCTATCTCTGAAATATTTGCTTGGCCCATTTTATAAATGGTCAGAAATATGATCCTTGCAGTATTCACTATTGAGATTTTGAGCACATGGGAGCATGATATTCTGAGATTCCAAGAAATTTGATTAATGTGGTGGAAGCATTGACAACAAAAGTAGCAGGTCTTACAAAGATTTTAGAACATTCTTAAAGTTTTTTCCTCGTTATCCTTCTCTCTCAATTACAGTTAATACGGACGCTAAACATTTAACTGATATTTAATTTAGATAATTCGTGAATTTGGCGAAAAAAAATGTCAGAGGCGTAGAGGTGGGGGGTATGGGGGAAAATGTACCCGGAGCCAAGGTGGAGGGGCGCCAAAATGAGGCTTATAAGGTCACAGTGTAATAAGTAAACAAGGATTATAAGACACCACTGAAGCGGGACGGCGCCCTTATTTTAGCTACGCCTTTGAATAGATAACTCGCCTATTCCCTTATTGGCAATCCCACTTCGTTTCTTGTATATTTCCTCCTCCACCACCCACCCTTCTCCAGTATCGTCTTCATTCCGTGCCCACTACCTTCCCTCCATTATATCGCGGTCCCCCCGGGGAACCCACAGCCCCCGGGAACCCCTCAGCAAGGTGTTATCAAATTGACCGATTAATTTGATATGACGATCATACATCATACCCCGGCTCGAGAGCCGAAACCCCGCCAGATAACGGTGCTGGTTGGTTACCTCTAGAGGACCCCACGGCTGTCTCCCTGACACTCATTATCTTGGATAAATTATGGATTCCTTCCTCGTGCTGGATGAGGCTGGCTGTCTATAACAGTGTATACTCTCGTTTATCACACATCCCTCCCGCGTTATGGAGAGGGTCTACAGTCAACGGATGACTTTGTTGGTCTGAGAGTTTTGCGTAGGGACACAATATTGGTCATAGGTTATGAGTGAGAGATGCATCTGGTGGAAGAATGAGATTTGGGCAAGGGTTAAGTGTCGCCATCTAAATAAAGTTTTGGGGCTCAAGTTTGTATACATACAACAAAAACTGAAAACTTTAAGTGAACAGAAATGCGGTGGGTATAATTCAAACATCAAACAAGGTGCTGAAATATGGAGAAATAGGCGCAATTCTGTCATTCCATGCAAGTTTTTTCTTCTAAAACTATAAGTGTAAAATCAATTCGTATACGAGATCTTCGTTAATCCTTTTAATCTATGTAAATCTCAGTTGAATATCCTAATCTTGTAGAAATAAGTTATTGCAGAACTTGCAATTCAAGTTATTTTTCGAGTAGAGTACGTAAGGTTTTTAATTTTATGCATTTTCATATTATTGCACATTTTATGAAATTCTTTGTGTTATAATGTAAGCATGAAAGTGAATTATAGCAAACTATTCCTTATGTATGAAACGAGAATTATAAGTTATATTAGATAGAGATTGAGATCATAGCTCATCAAATGCACAGGAGGTTTTGAAAACGTGATGTCAGAGCCGCATGATGTAAATAGGTGTGTTTTAAAAAAACATTCTTAGAATATTCAAAATACACAAATTAATAAATTGTGCAAGAAGAAAATAAATTTGAGTTTTTTTTTTTTAAACTAATACTACAGTAGACGTTTCGGTTAATGCCTTCATAGGTACAATAAAGATAAAATACGTGATTACTAAAATATTCACCGCATATAATACTGACATTTTTTTTTCCTTAAAAATCATAAGCATGAGACCATTAATTGTTTTTTTTTTCTTGGATTTCCTTTAATATATTTAACCACATCGAGCTATCATAACTATTGCTTCAATGAATTATCTTTTTTGTAGTAATAGTCAAGTTCAGCTAGCTTATTTGTAACTAGTAGCAGCATCTGTCTATCCAATGCCTCTACCAAATTTCCCGTTTAAAGCATTTTCTTTCCGCCCTTCGCCTGTTAGCTTTGTAAAATGCCGTTTAATTATGGTAGCAACACCAGAAGAGCATATTGTACTCAACAATCTCATCTCTCCATCAACTCTTTGAACTCGTCGTTAACTAAGCCTCAACATCATAATCTATCCATTTCACTATCAAAAATGCCTTCTCACCATCAGCTATTCCACGAATTTATCCCACATCTCTATCCCACGTCTCTATCCCACGTCTATACCCCAAAATCTTTTCGCTGAAACTCCTCAGCTGCATACTCCTGACGTCCGTCAAAATAAACTCACCCTCGAC
Source organism: Radix auricularia (assembly GCA_002072015.1). Classification (NCBI taxonomy): domain Eukaryota; kingdom Metazoa; phylum Mollusca; class Gastropoda; family Lymnaeidae; genus Radix; species Radix auricularia. The sequence goes on along the minus strand of MUZC01000118.1, from coordinate 225,857 downwards.
ATCACCAACACCATCACCATCCATCCCGGTACACATCTTAGTTTCCACGCCAACTTCTCAACAAAGTCTTGTTATCTCGTCCATCTCGTGCCGCTCAAAGTCTTACATAGCAGACCAACATCGTTACCAGCATTCTTTCCCCAAAGCCCGATTCTTTGTTTCGTTTCTTCTCATAAACCGTATCCCCTCACGCAGTCCCGGCTTGACAGTTTTCAATGCAACCATAAAAACAACTCTCGTCTGACGAGAAGTTATTCTACGCCTCTGCTACGTCATCCGAGTGGACGGCTTGAATGGACTAAAGATAATCTGTCTCCCTGTTATTATCTTTCTCATCTTGACGAGGTCTTATGTTCTTACGATTGCTGGGCGGCCTGGGAAAATAGTTCATCTGTACCTTGACTAAACTTCTCAGTCATCTGTTCTAGAAACTTACAGCAAACACAAGTGTGTATAAGTATACATAGAATTTAACATCAAAGAAGTGAAAAATTAGTGGAGTCAAAAACAGAACTTTGATAAATATTAAATATTTGTTAATTTAAAAAACACAATAACATTAATAATGTCAACAACGTAGAACAGTAAATGACAAAAAATAATGTTGACAAACTTGAAGAGTGACAAATGAGAGGTGCATATATTTATTTCAAAAGTATATTAATAGCATTGTTTTTTAATCACCTCAGGAGACTCGGTGTGGTCAACGCATGTTCCTCCCATGTTCCCAATGTCTACTGTTCCTCCCATGTTCCCAATGTCTACTGTTCCTCCCATGTTCCCAATGTCTATTTTTTCTCACATGTTCCCAATGTCTACTGTTCCTCCCATGTTCCCAATGTCTACTGTTCCTCCCATGTTCCCAATGTCTACTGTTCCTCCCATGTTCCCAATGTCTATTGTTCCTCCCATGTTCCCAATGTCTACTGTTTCCCCCATGTTCCCAATGTCTACTGTTCCTCCCATGTTCCCAATGTCTACTGTTTCTCCCATGTTCCCAATGTCTACTGTTCCTCCCATGTTCCCAATGTCTACTGTTACTCCCATGTTCCCAATGTCTTATTGTTCTCATGTCAGAGTAAAACATTTGACGGTTCACATTTTTTTACCCTTAAATTTCCTGAAAACGAGATAGATTCTATATGATTTTGCCAAAAAGCAAATATGTTCCAATCTTATATTTCTAAGTATCGGGTTCAAATTCTTGAGAATATCTAGAGGCGATCCATTAACACGGTGAAGTTCTAAGACTATGATGTTTGTTTACACTTGGTGGAATGGCTGCTTGTTTGAAGTAGTGCTTAGTTACTCTGTGTTTATTGCTGATACCTATCAGCAGAAGTCATGTCCAGTCGACCAACTGCTGTCAATCAACCCCCTCCCCCCACCACGAAGACAGCTCCTGGGGTCTTCGCAAGCGATCAGGTGCGAGAAAGCGCGGACGGAATGTGTATTTTAGATGGCATCTCGGACAATTTTTATGAGCGCGCGAACAGCGGGTCTTGTGGGGCTCAGATATTCGCGCGATAGGCACGCGCTTGACTTCTGAAGCCGTCAGATTAAGGTGTCGTTGATCACTCTTCTAACGTAGCACTTGTTCATGTACTGTACAAATGTCACAGTTTCCTGTGATAGCTCTGAATAAACACATTTTGTCTATCATGTTTTGGCCTTTTAAAAGAGCAACAAAGATTAGAGTTGAATATTGAAATCTATAGAAGTCTACATATTTTTAGATCAGCTATATAATTAATGTGTTAAAGAAAATTGGAAAGTTTGAAAACGTCAAATGAATACATTTTTGTGTTAATAGTGAACATCCAAGTTAAGAAACTTCACTTTCACAGGCCTATATGTCAACTCAGATAATCTGTTCAAATGTTTCGATGTTTTAAATTTATTTATTTAGGAAGGAGTTATACAGAGTTATTTCCCAATAACAGCCGGCGTTATACGGAGATTGCTTTTCAAAAAACAGAATATCCGTATTTTCACGTTGTTCTAATAGTGTATATGTGGGACGTGGTGGTCGAGAGGTAGCGCGATCGACTGTCATACCGATGGTCACGAGTTCGAATCCACTGCTTTGCCTGAGCAGTCCCCGAGTCACCCAGCTCTGAATGGGTACCTAACTAGACAATAGTTAGGCGGCTGGGGTAATGCGTGGAACCCCTATAGCCGTGGCCTGTGACCGCTGCATCACTTGCCAACAGATCATCTCTCATGGTCTGTGGACGCAATTATCTTCTGCATAGAAGGAGCGTCTGTATATCTAAGATAAGATAAGATATGCATAATATATGTAGTTATCCAAGCTTATTTTTAAAATAATAAAAATAAACAGCTGTGCTGAGTTTTGTTATTATAAGATGGTTAAGAATTGATTTCATTAGTTCTAGCCTCAAAGACAAAGTCACAACGGAGGGACTATTCATTTATCATAAAATATAGTTATAGTATAATGTTGATATATTTACGTGTGTTATAGTTATGATAGTTATATACGTCTTTTAAATGGTATTAGAAGTTTCTGGTATTAATTCTAGTCCTTGCTAAAATATTACTGATAATTTAACTACTAAATGTTAGTTTCAGCCCTTTAGACATTTTTTTAAACATACAAGCTAAATCAGTCATTATGATTGTTTACTTTGTACTACATACCTTTGCCTTTTTGCTTTTTGTTAAGCAAGTGTTACCGGTATTTTTTTTCTTTCTTGAACATATGCGAAAGCGCGTATATTAAAATTTCGTTTTTTTTTGTTAAAAAAAAGAATTTAAAAACAAGTCATAGTATTGAAAAATATAAATAAAATGAATAATAAGGGAAGTGCGGATGTTAAATAACATTTTGCAGCTAGTGATAGCGCTTTAAGATATTATTTAACATCATCACTTTCCTTATCGAATCTTGTAGGACGTAGATAAGGACGTTGATGATCTAAAATAACAACACCGATATTGAATGTACATGACGAAATCACCACGACCCGCTCGTGTATTGTGTACGTTATAAAAATGTGTACAAAGTTATGGTCAAGGGTTAGTGTCGCTCTGTTATTACAGTCGGTCACTTTGTATTTGTCATTCACGGACATCCAAGAATAAAAACAATTTGCTAGAAAAATCTGATTAGTCCATCCTAAAAGTGTAAAAATTTTAATGAATGAAATTATGTCAAATATTCCAGATATGATATTATTGGTTTTTAAACTAAGAAATCTGTTGTTGTTTTTTTTTGTTTTTTTTTTATCTTTGCACTTTCAATTTCAAAAGCAAAATTTTCTAAAAAAAAAAAAAAATTCCACTTGAAATTCTACAATAAAGATGTATCTTCAGGAGAGGCTAATGATTTGAAAACCCAAAGGAAATAAGTGGTCAGGTGAATTGGGACTCTTGAGTTATTTTGAAAAAAAAAAGTTAACTTCTGGGAAAAGGGCCAATAACACAACAACAGAGCAGGGGGAAATAATTGAAAGTAGCTCTTGTTTGTGTCATGGTGATGCCTCCTGAGAGAAGAACTCGCCGTCAACATGACACTGAAGGTACCATCTCATTGTTTGAGCGTGTGAGAAGCTATTCCCAGAATTTTCCTGGTTATCGAGTCTGGCCTGCCAAACCTTCATTCCTCCTTATAATGAGACCCGTCTTTCATTCACTGCTAAATGTGGGAAGACCACTCCGGTTTCTCTGTCATTCTATGAGGCTCTGGTTCCTTGCCATTTTCAGCCACTTTAAATATGAGATTCTCCCATATTTTCTTCTACCATTTTAAACCAGACGTTAATTAACGTTTAAATACATGTCCCAAAAAGCATCGTGCATGTATATAACTGATCATGTTTTAAATTGTCTTATAATGGATGGAGCAGTTCTAAATAAATTGTGGTCTCGTGATTTAAATATTAAAAATTGCAAGTAATTTACTTAGTTATTTTAAAATTTCACAACTAAGAGCCAAGAAAACCAAAAACCAAACTCGTAGCCTATTACTCTGTTTCCTTCAGAAGATTTATCTTTCAATCAAAGAATGTCATTGAGATCAACAAAGGAGAAGTTTGTGTGGCTCTATAACATGGCAACTGTCTTAGATGTTGAAGGTGGAGATATTTTACATCCTGGTCTCCGATGTGATGCTACGTCTTAGAAATTTGAGCTGTTTAAGAAACAGATTTTTCTTTAAGTGATAGCTATCATAATCTTCAGTGTCTTACATCAACACCCTCCTGCTTTCGGTATCGTAGATGGGAATGTTGAGATATACAAATGTTTATTTTATAAGGTATACAATTATTTTTAATAGTAGTGATTCTATTATTAAATTTAAGTATTAACTTCCAGTTCTTGAATGAATACCCAGAGTTGGAATCAGTTCGATGCATTTTCTCCGGCTCATCATGCCTCAAATTCTCTCAATTCTCTTAGAATTGGGTTGTTAACTCATTTCTGGTCATGAACCCTGTTGGTTGGTGTGAATTATCCGCCCTACAGCAAGCGTAATCCCCCTTTACACGTGAGTCCCATGTTGCAGCGCCTAATTGTATTCCCTTTGTACAATGTCGGATCAGTCGACCCTGCATTGCATCCACTCATTCAATGACATCGACTGGGCGAGTCCACTAATCTCATCCATTACAGCTGCATCAAATTCCTATCTTACGAGACCCATGTGTCACTTCTGTATCCTTACTCCAACCGTTCATGGCCTATTTTCCACTCCCATCTTTAATCCACCCGTTCACTTTTCGTAATTATATTCTTATCCTAATCCTTGTAACCGTTCTCTCGTCCTTTTTTTCTACTCTCATCCCTAATCCATGTGTTCTTGTGTTTCTTGTTACAAGAGTTGCGAATATCTGACTCCAATAGACTTTCCACTGAGTGTCAGATGCATTGCTAACCTTTTAATTTTTACATTTGTTTTATATAACATTTTTAGGACCACTATTTCAAGTTTCTAAAGCTAAACAGTTTTTATTACCGTTTTTAGGATTCTGACATTTGGTTGTTTAAAAATAATTTGTCAATAAAGAAAATTTAAACATAATACATACTAATTGAAAAAAAAAGTTTTAATTTAATGAATAATAGAAGTTCATGTTTGTTAAGAGACACTAGGTGTCTTTGGGTGCACAAAAAATGAATTTTTATAATTGATTTTAAGTGCCACATAATGATGAAATATATGTGAAATATATGTGAAATATATGTGAAATAAATGTGAAATATATGTGAAATTTGGTTCGTTCCCCAGAAATATATTGATCCCTAGGGATGAGTTCATCTTTCACGGATCCAATCGCAAACACTCTGAACACTTTTTTAGTGATAAAACGAATTTTCTCTTTCTGTGAATAACTCTAATTTTCACTCAGTATATTTAGCTTTTTATTCTCTTGTCTTTCTGTCACTCCTTCACACATTCTCTATCTCTCAACTTCTATTATCTCTTTTTCCCCTTTTTTTTGTTATTTATTATTATTATTATTATTATTATTATTATTATTATTATTATTATTATTATTAATATAAATAATAATAATAATAATAATAATATTATTATTATTATTATTATTTTGGTTCTTGTAATTTTGTTTGGTTATTTGTTTTCTTGATTTCTTCCAGTTGTTACTTTGTTTGTTTGACAAACCTATAACATCAGTTATTGTTTTTATTTGTATTTTACTACTCTAGATTCATCTTATTGCTGTTGTTCAACAAGTAAGACCCAGTGATTAATGTATACAAAATATCAAGAAGCGTTTAACTAAACTTAGAAACCCATCTCGTCATAGCACTACACTGTGTGAAAGCCAAGATGCCAATTGTTTGGTACCACGTGATATAACAACACTAGCAATGCAACAAAAATAAGCGGATGAATTGTGTGTGCGGGTCAGATATCTCAATAGCGTTCTTTCTAATAGTGATAACAGAGATAAATACAAATACGAGATTTCATTTCAATAAGTTTAATTATTATGATTTACAATGTTTGAATTTTATGAAAACCAAAATAAAGTTGTTTTAGAAGTGTTTTGTAACTCAGTGGGCTGAATCTGACCCATGGACCGCAGGTTGGTCTCTTGTCTAAACTCCGTGTCGTTATCGCCTTTATGCATCGATGCGCAAACAAGATGAAGAAATGATGGGATCAAGTCAGTCCGATCATGTCCAGACTTAACATCCGGGGATGCTGGTGAGATTGTTTGCTATGACTACTGGAGACGACCATTGTGTACAACTAATTGCATTCTGTACAACACTCAAGCCGTCTGACCCCAAGGGGAATGAACTCTCTTCACCGTACACATACACGTCCGTTGCTAGGCGATGGCGTCGGATTGGTCATCAAAGGCAACACAAATGACTCCGATCAGCTGATTTACAACCCAAATTTTTCTATCGGCTGACCAGTTATCTTCCCTTATTGTTGGACTTATCTCCCCTGGCCCAGTACGTTACTGAGGTCCAACAAGCCGAGACGGAGAAACAAAGGGACACAACCAACCAGTTGATAGCGCAGGGGCGAGATAAATTGGACCGCCGCGTCGGAATGAGAACAGGACTCCGTGCTTTGAGATCTTGACCCGACTTTATTATCGCCCTTTCGGACAGGTAGCAAAGTAAGGGGAACTAATTGCTTGTCTGTTTGCGGTAAGAGTTTCGCCAAGTGACTGACCTACCAAATGGTTGAATCAAATTGGACATTTGGTAGGCGGCCTGAACGCGACTGCATGAATTTTTTTCGATAAATTGGAGCTCATTCAAGTATCCGTTTGTGCCATTGAAGTTCGAGGCATTTGTTTTTATTTATATATATATATATATATATACTACGATATGAACTCTCTACTTGTAAAACAAAATGTATTAAATTTTCGTTGCTAATTTCGTTTTGATGAAGACACCAATTGTTCATTTTCGGACACGTGTTTCTTTAAAAGGAAAGACTTCAGACGGTGGGCAGTCAAGAAAGCTTCCAGGGGCTGGACCAGGGATAACTTAATCCAGGGACGTGACGGATCGGTTCACTCCCGGACCCCTCACTGGCTGACCCGTGAATCGGCCACTAAACCGACCCGGCTCCGAGGACGTGAGGAGATGAGAAAGGGGGTGGGGCTCAGTGGACGCCGCCTCTGTATTGCACTCCTCAATGTAAGACGTGAGTGTTGTGTTATGGAGTAGGCTGAGAAAGGGAGCGGATGATTTGAAACGGTTTAGAGTGGTAGAGAATAGCTGCATGTACTGAGGAAGTCAAATTTTGGTTGAGATGAGGTCATTGTCTTTTGAATTAATGAAAACATGGATTTATTTGTTTATAATAAAACCCAAATGTTTAAGGAAATAGTGGCACATGGTAACAAGTATTATACTATTCTACACACTCTCACATTCTATTTTATAAAATATAAACTTTATTAATTTTTAAAATTATAATTGAATGCACGCTTATTAGCAATTGCATGTATATTATTGTATTATATTTTATACTTTTGTAAGTATTTTCGTTTATAGTTGCAGTATAATATTAATTTTAACACTTGCATTGTATCATTACAGATTGTTATAAACTAAAGATGACCCTGGATATCTCGCTATCATTACAGATTGTTATAAACAAAAGATAAACCCTGGATATCTTGCTATCATTACAGATTGTTATAAACAAAAAATGACCCTGGATATCTCGCTATAATTACAATGTGACTCTAAGCTTTTCTTCGGCTTTATATTATCTCAAGTTACTCATTTAATTTCGACTAATTGACAGAACTGCAAGTTTAATGTCATGCAGACAGTGATAGACCAAATATTAAAATTCACTACTCTATAAAAAAAAAAAAACCCGAACAAATAGAATGTTTGACATCTTGTTAAAGATAATTGTATTTATTTTGAAAATTAATTAGAAAACATTTTTTTAAATGATTAACGTAGCTGATGTATAACGTGTTGTCATTTATGTAGTTAGTATGATATGAATTTTTCTTTTGTTAATATATGTATTGTTATTTCCATGTAAAGCGCTGTGAGCCGGGCTTCTTGCTGGGATACAGCGCTATATAAATTATCATTTTCTTCTTATTATTATTATTATTATTATTTCTGTACCGCCTATTGTCTGACTATAGGATGAGCATAAAATAAGTATCAAGCGACATTAATAGACGGTCTTAATCAGAAGTTATTGTAGAAAGTTTAGACAAAATCTATACTCAAATTGTCAGGCACGACGGTATAAAACTGGATAAATGTGATTCCTGGGGCCTTACATGTGATTCCTGGGGCCTTACATGTGATTCCTGGGGCCTTACATGTGATTCCTGGGGCCTTACATGTGATTCATGGGGCCTTACATGTGATTCCTGGGGCCTTACATGTGATTCCTGGGGCCTTACATGTGATTCCTGGGGCCTTACATGTGATTCCTGGGGCTTACATGTGATTCCTGGGGCCTTACATGCGCTCAGCACAAGTAAATGTGATTCCTGGGGCCTTACATGTGATTCCTGGGGCCTTACATGCGCTCAGCATAAGTCAATGTGATTCCTGGGGCCTTACATGCGCTCAGCATAAGTCAATGTCATTCCTGGGGCCTTACATGTGATTCCTGGGGCCTTACATGTGCTCAGCACAAGTCAATATGATTCCTTGGGCCTTACATGTGATTCCTGGGGCCTTACATGTGCTCAGCACAAGTCAATGTGATTCCTGGGGCCTTACATGCGCTCAGCATAAGTCAATGTCATTCCTGGGGCCTTACATGTGATTCCTGGGGCCTTACATGTGATTCCTGGGGCCTTACATGTGATTCCTGGGGCCTTACATGTGATTCCTGGGGCCTTACATGTGATTCCTGGGGGCTTACATGCGCTCAGCATAAGTCAATGTGATTCCTGGGGCCTTACATGTGATTCCTGGGGCCTTACATGTGATTCCTGGGGCCTTACATGTGATTCCTGGGGCCTTACATGCGCTCAGCATAAGTCAAAGTGATTCCTGGCGCCTTACATGTGATTCCTGGGGCCTTACATGCACTCAGCACAAGTCAATGTGATTCCTGGGGCCTTACATGTGATTCCTGGGGCCTTACATGTGCTCAGCACAAGTCAATGTGATTCCTGGGGCCTTAAATGTGAATCCTGGGAACTTACATGCGCTCAGCATAAGTCAATGTGATTCCTGGGGCCTTACATGCGCTCAGCACAAGTCAATGTGATTCCTGGGGCCTTACATGCGCTCAGCACAAGTCAATGTGATTCCTGGGGCCTTACATGTGATTCCTGGGGCCTTACATGCGCTCAGCACAAGTCAATGTGATTTCTGGGGCCTTACATGTGATTCCTGGGGCCTTACATGTGCTCAGCACAAGTCAATGTGATTCCTGGGGCCTTACATGCGCTCAGCACAAGTCAATGTGATTCCTGGGGTCTTACATGTGCTCAGCACAAGTCAATGTGATTCCTGGGGCCTTACGTGTGATTCCTGGGGCCTTACATGTGCTCAGCACAAGTCTTAGAAAACTAAAGCTTAAAAGCCCTGCTGCCCCTTTTAGTTAGGGCCCAGGACAAGAATTTCACTTGTATCCCCCCTACCCCCATGCATGACATCTATTCCTTACTGAATGATCAAATAAAGAACCTCTGATGAAGTGAAGTTACTTAAAATTCTTTTTCGAAACAACTTATTTAACTTGGAGTTATCTGACCTTTTCCAAACATCGAGAACATCATGCAGTTTACCTTTTAGTAACTACCCAACCCATGTTGTTGATGTCCTGCAATTGGTGTTAAATGGTTTTCGTGTTGGTGAATGTGGTATTCGCTTTGACCACCTAGGCGTTTGCCCCGCCCACTCTCTGTTTTCCTATATAAACTCGCTCTGTCATCTCTCAGCTTCACTTTCTTCAATTCTTTGGATTTCACCGCAGCTAAGCTTCTTATTTTTATTTTTTTATATTCGTTTTATTTGTGTATTGTATGTCCGTTGAAAAAGGCTCTTTGCCGAAAAGTTCGCTGTTTTGTTACGTCTTGTCAGTCTAACCCTTACCTTGTTTACGTCTTTTCCATTTAATTTGTTACAGTAGTGCATGGTAGTACGTGATTTGCTTTGTGATAGTATGTTTTGATTTTTCATGTTCATCATCATCATTGCCTGTCGTCCCATCTGGGGCATAGGCCACGAACAAAGGCTCTCCAGGCATCCCGGTCCTGTGCCAATCTTTCTAGCTGTGCCCACTCTTTTTGGAGTCTGTCTCCAGTTCCCTTCTCCAGGTCATTTTGGGTCGAGCTCTTTTTCTCTTGCACTGGGGGTTCCAAGTGAGGGCTTGTCTCACAATGCTCGATGTAGGCTTTCTGAGGGTGTGGCCAATCCATCTCCATCTGCGCAAACGTATTAGTTCTTCCACTGGCTCTTGTTGTGTACGTTGCCAGAGGTCCTCGTTGGTGATGATATTGGGCCAGCAGATTCCGAGAATCGTCCGGAGATATGTGTTTGTAAATGCTTGAAGCTTTTTCGAAACGGCTGCTGTAATCCACCATGTTTCAGCTCCATATAGCAGGACAGGCTTTACTGTGGTGTTGAATATCCTGACCTTGGTCTGGAGGGTCAAGTTGTTGCTACTCCAAACATTTTTAGCTGTTTAAATGCTGTACTTGCTTTTCATGTTGTCATCCTTTCATTAGTGTTACGATCGTCATAGTCCGTCTCGTTTAGTCATAAAATATCTCTCTTGTTTTGTCATAGTAGGCGCCTTGTTTAGTCTTACATAACGGGGGTGAGACTGCAATCAGGCTTATAAATTAGTAAACGTAAAACATGTAAACAGGGTATGGGTTAGCCTGATAGGACGTAACTATACATGGTATGAGTTAGTCTAACAGAACGTCACAAAACAGGGTATGAGTTAGCCCGACAGGACGTAGCTAAGCAGGGTATGACTAAGCCTGACAGGACGTCACAAAACAGGATATGAGTTAGCCTGATAGGGCGTAAAAATAGGGTATGAGTTAGTCTAACAGGGCGTCACAAAACAGGGTATGAGTTAGCCTGACAGGACGTAACTAAACAGAGTATGAGTTAGCCTAATAGGACGTAAAAATAGGGTATGAGTTAGTCTGACAGGGCGTCACAAAACAGGGTATGAGTTAGCCTGACAGGACGTAACTAAACAGAGTATGAGTTAGCCTGATAGGACGTAAAAAATAGGGTATGAGTTAGTCTGACATGGCGTCACAAAACAGGGTATGAGTTAGCCTGACAGGACGTAACTAAACAGAGTATGAGTTAGCCTGATAGGACGTAAAAAATAGGGTATGAGTTAGTCTGACAGGGCGTCATAAAACAGGGTATGAGTTAGCCTGACAGGACGTAGCTAAACAGAGTATGAGTTAGCCTGATAGGACGTAAAAAATAGGGTATGAGTTAGTCTGACAGGGCGTCACAAAACAGGGTATGAGTTAGCCTGCCAGGACGTAACTAAGCAGTGTATGAGTTAGCCTGACAGGACGTAACTAAACAGCGAATGTTCAAGCAAAGAGCCTGCAATCAACGAAAAAACAATAAACACACGCAAATAAAACGAGTTTAGTCTCAGTACGTTTCTTGTTATGTCATAGTATGTCACTTGTTTAGTTAAAGCACGTCTCTTGATTAGTAATTAAATTTCTCTTGTCTTATCATAGTGCGCCTCTTGTCTCATCACAGTACGTCTCTTGTCTCATCACAGTACGTCTCTTGTCTCATCACACTACGTCTCTTGTCTCATCACACTACGTCTCTTGTCTCATCACAGTACGTCTCTTGTCTCATCACGTCTTGTGTTTTGTTATAGTACATCTCTTGTTTTGGCATGTGCGTCTCCCATTGTGTCATCTTCAGCTCGTGTTGCTCCATTTTAGAGTCGTGTTGTGTCATGATCGTGACCAGTCAAGGACGCACTGCTGTCAATCATTGGTCAAACAATCTTGGTTGACGTTTATTTGGAGTGCGCATGCCACTTAACCTTTCACGCTCTCTACAAAGATCATTGGGCTGGGAAGAGTGATGGGGCGTATAGGTAGTATGCATTCCTTTGAACCATCACGGCAACAACCATTTAAAAGCTAAAGTGCTCTTTGACTATTTGCACGGCGTGCTGTTGTTGTTTTTTTTTTCAACGTGATGAAGCAACTATTTGAAGGCTGGGTAGCGAAGTCAATAGTGCGCTCGCTTCACTAGCTGAGGGGAGTGTGATCGAGCCCACGTTGAAGCCACTATAAATTTTTTTTTAGAAATGACTAAGGCTAAGAAAGCACACCGCTGACCTGGAGAGGGATGAGCGTCGCTAGGGGCTACCAAGCCCGAGAATGTTCTAAAGGAAACATTAGAACCCCCAACGATCTCGAAACAAAAGATTTTATATGACTAAAAAAAAGGCAACTGCTTGCATCTTACAACTTGAATCTATCTGAAGTCTATAAACAATTTTATTTTAAGATGTTTCGGTGTACGAGTTATAAACGAAAAAATTCGTATATCACCCCCAAACTTAACAAAGCTACGTATATTATTTTCAAAGGTTTCACAAGTGTAAAATATTTCTTTAAGACTAAGCATCCCTCACCGTGCAGTGGTCTAACACCGTGCAGTGGTCTAACACCGTGCAGTGGTCTAACACCGTGCAGTGGACTAACACCGTGCAGTGGTCTAACACCGTGCAGTGGTCTAACGCTTCTGTATGGCATTAAATGAAAGCCACGTGACGCCTGTCAGAGAGAAACGGAAATTAATGAGGCCAAGAAGGACGGACTGATTTACCGGGTTTTAGTTTTGTCCGGGCGGTCCGGATACAGACAGGTTTCACCAGAAGCTCCCTTCAAAAAATCTAGTGGAGGTACGAGTGGTCAGTTGTCTGGACACACAGTGTAACGTGGACAGAGGTCATTTGATGGTACCGGCGGCTGATGGCCGGTCTGGTAACACAAAACTCGATGTGGGTCAAACACAGTTGGACTTTGATTAACATAGTTGGTTTCGGGGAGGGCGGGCATGTTTCAATATACACCTAAAGTAAATAAAATAATTCCGTGATTTTCTTTCAGTGAAGATGAATTCACTGATGTGTCGGGGGAGAGGGGGTGGAATCGAAATCACATGAAGTCATAAACCTGTTGTAAACCTTTATATATTATTATAAAGATTTGTATGATGCAAGGGACCAGCAGGTATTATTTATAGAAACACATCATTCAACTTTCCCGATGCCAGCTTTCTCCTCGTTCCCACACTCATCACTCATCACACACATATGAGCAGCCTCCCCCACTCCAAATCCCAATAATATTTATATGTTCTGTCTCTCCAAATGCCTCCACCAGATCCCCGCATATAATTCGTTTCATTTTTCATTGGCCATTCTCCATTTCCAGGGGACCGTATTTCTCATCCTCTTGCCCTCCACCCCATCCCCCCCACACAAATTTTCCCGAAGCATCAAGTGAAAGAACATAAATTAGGTGTCCCAGATTCTGCTACCCCTGTGATCAATTTCAGTCGCCCTGCAATATGCTATTGTGTCAACTTCGTGGCCAGTCCAACAGGGGCGGATCCGGGAATAATTTTAAGTGTGGTTGAGTGGTTGAAAGAATTAATGTGAGCTTAACGTAGAGTAGGGGGGAAATGAGGTAGCAGTACCCCTAAAAACAAATTTGAGCTTTTTCGTGTGGTGTAATTAGGCGCAGATATATAACATGATAACTTGGCTATTACACGCTTCAGTGGTTTGCAATTATACAGGAATTTTTATATTTTTTTTTTAAAAATCCAAAGGTTTAATGGTTAAATTAACAACTTATGGAAAATAAGCTGTAGTTAACAGTCAACCAACGGCTTTGTCGTCTCCGCCCCTGTGTGGCCGTCGCACGGTGGTGACTCAATGGTGCTGACTGACTGCACAGAGACAAACAGTGCAACACGCCGCTCGTACTGGGATTACTCACCGAGGCTTTGTCGACTTCCACGGTCGTACGTGGTGCACACCGCGCCGGGCGCACCGTATTGGTAACGGATACCGTGCGCATTTCTCATCTGCAAGCCGCTTCCGGTTCGGCCTTAATGAAAAAGATCGGAAAGTAATGGCTGGAATATGGTATGAGAGAAGTTTGTATGAAGTGGGGTTTTACGGAGGTGGTACAAGTGTGAACAAGAAGTGGGTGGAAAGGCACGGGTGGGGGAGGTAGTTAACAACAAAATGGTTGTAATTGATGCCAGTGAAATCGATGTCTTTTCCTGGCAACATTTTTACATCGGATTATTTGAGCCAATTACATTTTGGATTTATTCGGATTAAGATTAATAGTGCGTCACAGTAGTGCTTTTGTTGGGGATCAAATTCTCTTTCATTTTAGAAACACTTCTCAGACTTTTTAAACAGAACTCATTCATTTTTATATTTTTTTAAAATGTATTTTTATAGATCTCTCTGGTAGATCTATTCTATACATATTTTCTGATGACCATATTTCTGAAGAATGTATTATTTATATTCTAAACTTTGCGCATCATCCAGAAATTGATACTTGCAATTTGCGTATTTTGGTTACTGTAATATATTTTTTTTTCTGGCGACTTTAATTTATTATAAAAATTTTTTAAAAATAATAATGCTTCTATTCCATAAGTGTTTTAAAACAAAAACAAAAAACAACACTTTGTTCACATAAGGAATTACCATCGATGTTTGTTTTTTCTTCTCTAAAAAAACAGTTTGAGTCGGTCACCTGGAGAATAAACCACTGCAGTGTAAATATTGCTTTTTTTAAATTTACTATAGGTATTAACTTTTGTAATATTTATAGGATATCACAGTACTTTGTCTTTTCACACAACTGCTCCAGGACTTGAACGAAGTCACTAAGTTCATTGATTACCTCCCTCTTCCTACCTTCCTTGACCAAATAGATGACCACGTAACTCAATTTATAAGATTAGTTAGCAAACTATTTGTTGTCGTCCACTGAAGCAGAAGTCATTATTTTCATTTTTTAAAACTACATTCGACATTGTTCCTGAGAACATTTTTTTTATCTATTTAAACATATGACAAGCGTCACTTCCTGTTGTAATATTTTATTCATTCATGAGAATTTCTGGAAAGTGTCAGGGAGAGAAACACAATGTCACATGGCCCGGCTAAACAACTGTTACAGTGGCATCATTGGTTCAAGATCTAGCGTCTTCCTACTCTACGCTTATCTGGCCCACTTTAACACGGCTTTGGCTTTTTCATTGTGTGTATGTTAACGTGCGTTTGTAGGTGCGCGCGTGTGAGTGTACATAGCTGTGTGTGTGTGTGTGTGTGTGTATGTCGAGAGCTTTTAGAGAGACAGAATCAACTGGCTGCTGTTATCCAAGTATGACGTCATATCATATCGCGCCGCAAGTCAACCGCACTGATGACGGCAGACGACATCTATCTCATACCGCCACTGTAGGTCACACCTGCTGGCTGTCAGTCACTGCTGGAGGTAACATACCCCCAGCCCCCACCCCCCACATCAGATCTTACCTCACAGACTCGCCTGTAGAACCCTTCCATCTTGATACGTCACACAGCCACACGGCCACACGGCCACACATGTTCTTATTCCAGTCCTCTTCTATATTATCTTGGGATATATATACCCAGACCCACAGATATGACATATCGTTTCTGACATAAGAGTAAATTGTTTCATCTTATTTCCTTGTCAATTTTACAAACAATTTATGGAATACGCGCGTTTACAAAAGACATGGCCAAAATTAGTTTTTATTTCTAAATGCATTCACAAACACAACATGAATTTTTAGATATGTAGTAATCCCTTAAAGGCTTTTTACCTTGGGTTAACGAAACTTTATTGGTTTAAAGTGCAAAGCTTTTTTTTGAAAAATGTATACATTTTATCTCTAACATATTTCAAATTTCAGAGATTTTAGGAAACTCTCATGGGAGGGGGGTAGGTCTGCACACGTAAACTTTGAATTATTTACATTGCATCTTGACATATTTTACTTTGTCGATGAATTTCATAGAACGGGTTGACCATAAGGACCAATTGTTACCAGCCTTGTGTATTCTTGGTGTTTGGGCTTCTTGTTCACGGAAGCGTTCATTTGAACCAGTGAGAAGTGACGGACAGTAGCCAGAGACAGCTTGAATGGATCAACTCTTGTGTTCACGACAGTAGCCAGAGACAGCTTGAATGGATCAACTCTTGTGTTCACGACAGTAGCCAGAGACAGCTTGAATGGATCAACTCTTGTGTTCACGACAGTAGCCAGAGACAGCTTGAATGGATCAACCCTTGGCGATAGCAAAGTTTGTTGTGTGGTATTCACGTTATCCGCATGCCAATCCGTGGCACGGGGCCCAAAGTGAGTTTCAGTGATGGTAGATTGACTACAATAACACGCCCAGGCGCGTGACTGCCGGTAGTTTACTGATAGATCGAGTGGTGTGCCTTGGCGGTCTGTCCGTTAGGACTAACGAATTTAAACCTGGTGCTGAAATCATAGAGAGTGTGTGGGGGGAGGGGGAGGTGCGTGAGTGATTTTTGTTGTTGTTGTAGTTGTATGCTCAAGAACCACGTGACAGATGCTCGCTTTCAAAGCGGTTCTCAAATTATCAGCTGCTGCAGGTGAAGTAGCCATCGCACTGCGTACGACTTTAATCTGACTCATACGTGTCCGAAAATCGCTTTATTTTGTGCTCTTAGCTGTTTTCACATTACTTAACTTTTGTTAAAATATGTCACAATACTCAAGGACGTGTCTATACCATGTGATCGCGTGTCTATACCATGTGATCGCGTGTCTATACCATGTGATCGCGTGTCTATACCATGTGATCGCGTTGTGATCGCGTGTCTATACCATGTGATCGCGTGTCTATACCATGTGATCGCGTGTCTATACCATGTGATCCCGTGTCTATACCATGTGATCGCGTGTCTATACCATGTGATCGCGTGTCTATACCATGTGATCGCGTGTCTATACCATGTGATCGCGTGTCTATACCATGTGATCGCACACGTCAATATCAAAGCAACGTCTCGCACTAAGGATCAATTATGTGAATATCACCATTGTGTGGCCATCACAAGGATGCCACGTTATCTAACGTCACATGGGGAACAATTGCACTTTTGTCTCCCTGGACACGAGATCTGGATCTGGGTCACCTTGACATTGACTTGATGTCAACAAGGCATTGGCTTAACTGTGCCTTTGTTAGGATAATCACCAAAACTCGCACAGAGCGTTCTCTTATCTCATCTTGCGTGCAGTGCGTCAGGCAAAGTGTCTGAACTCGTGTGCACCGAATTGAACCACACAATTGCAGGGGGTGTGCATTGATAGAAATTGGGGGGTGTTATTGTTTTTTGTTCCTACACATTATTAACTATTTAAAAATAATCAGGGCCTCCCTATCCCTATAACGAAATGGTGAAGTCCTCAATTTTAACTTCACCTTGAGTTTATGATTGAAATATTTGAATTACGTGCATGCGATTCAGCCTAGTCAAGGGTTTATGATCAACTATACAATCGATGAAACATAGTTAGAGTCGTATGTTTCCGTTGTCGAGGTTTTAAATGATTATAAAAATCCCCATTGCATTAAATTTCGTAATATAGCAATTAAACTTGATAATCTGCCGATTAAACTTGGGAATCTAATAATTTAGCTTGGAATCTAACAATTTAATTTGAGAATGTAACATTTTAACTTGAGAATGTAGCAATTTAACTAGGTTAACTAACAATTGAACTTAGGAACCTGCTTAAAGAACTTGGAATCTACTAATGAAACTTGGGAATCTAACAATTTTATTTCTTAATCTAATAATTAAACTTGCTTATCTACGAATTAAATGTAGGATTCTATCATGCAAACATTTTAATTCAACATTTAATTGCGCTCATCTAGATTCCACATGTCAACGTTGTTAATCAAACAAAAAGATTTTGACGATGTCGGGAAAACATAGATCAACCTCTAAATAGACATAACTGTCAAAATAATCTAATGGCATCTGAGCTCAAACTGAAGGGATACTTAACAATTAATTTTTTTAAAGGATAATGTAAGTATATGGTGAGGAACAATGTACGTAGAAAACATTAACTTTAAAAAATGTTTCAAGTGTTTGGTATACAGCATTAGCAGATCAGATGTAAAGTGAAGACTGTACATTTGTAAGGGACGTTCCTAGAGCAATGTCATGAATAGGGCAACGTAAAAATTCGCTTCTCTATTTTGTGAGAGAGTGCTATTAAAAAAATTAAATGTTATAGGCAATCAGCACTTATAGTTTGGCAAAACACGCAAAACGATAACGTTTGTCTTATTCCAAACTCAGGGGAGCAACAAAACAAAAACAAAAAAAAGAAAGAAAGAAGAAAAGACAACAAAAAAAATCCTGATGAAACATTAGGACAGGGGCCCCATTGAACCTTGTGACACGCACCCTCTGTTACCCCCCCCCCCACCAGCCTTCTCTCGGGTGTTATCTACTTCCATCTACCTGACCAGACACAAGTCGTCTGCTGCAAGATGTTCCGGTTACCGCCCCTCTGGACACCACTAGCCGCCCCGTTTGCACATTGAGGCGCCTTGGTACAAGCTTTTAGACGGGGTGTCTTCAAGCTTCAACGTGCCTGCTGGAGTTAAACATAAAATTTATATTTATATAAGATAAATAAGTTTGAAACACAAAGTTTATATTTATATAATATATATAAGTTTGAAAAACAAAGTTTATATTTACATAAGTTTTATAAGTTTGAAACACAAAGTTTATATTTATAAAGTTCCGCCACAACCATATCAAGAAACTAAATTTAAAAAAAGAAAAAAAAAAGAATAAAAAAAAAAAAAAAATTAAAAATGAAATTGTAAACATAATTAAAATAAAACCAACCAAAAAAAATTGTGTTTAATGTTTAGACATTCCCAATGATAATAGAAAACGATGAGCTTATGTGGAAAAACTGCCTGTTAACAACAAATTACATACCACCAGTTGCATATCTTGGGAGATGTGGTGTGAAAGCCGCACCGGATGAAACCAACCCTGACCTAACTACGCCGCTGCATCACATGTTGCTGTAGTTATCCATTACTCAATCTGACATTTGGGTTGTAGAGAGACAGAAAGATGTCTATGTGATCAAAGCTGTAGCTAGGACCCTGCTTCCAGACGCCATCTCTCTATCGACACAACGTGTTTTGATGTAGCTAGGACCCTGTTTGCTGTAGCTAGCACCCTGCTAGCTGTAGCTAGGACCCTGCTAGCTGTAGCTAGGACCGTGCTTGCTGTAGCTAGGACCCTGCTTCCAGACGCCATCTCTCTATCGACACAACGTGTTTTGATGTAGCTAGGACCCTGCTTGCCGTAGCCAGGACCCTGCTTGCTGTAGCTAGGACCCTACTTGCTGTAGCAAGGACCCTGCTTGCTGTAGCTAGGACCCTGTATGCTGTAGCTAGGCCCTGCTTGCTGTAGCTAGGACCCTGATTGCTGTAGCTAGGACCCTGCTTGCTGTAGCTAGGACCCTACTTGCTGTAGCAAGGACCCTGCTTGCTGTTGCTAGGACCCTGCTTGCTGTAGCTAGGACCCTGCTTGCTGTAGCTAGGACCCTGCTTGCTGCTTCTAGGACCCTGCTTCCAGACGCCATCTCTCTATCGACACAACGTGTTTCGATGTAGCTAGGACCCTGCTTGTCGCAGTTAGGACCCTGTTTGCTGTAGTTAGGACCCTGCTTGCTGTAGCTAGGACCCTGTTTGCTGTAGCTAGGACCCTGCTAGCTGTAGCTAGGACCCTGCTAGCTGTAGCTAGGACCGTGCTTGCTGTAGCTAGGACCTTGCCTCCAGACACCATCTCTCTATCGACACAACGTGTTTCGATTGTAAAGATCACCACAGCATTATTAGCAGGACAAAACCAACGGTCCAATTTCGACGTCTACATCTGCCGACATTTCCTTCAACGGGTCAATGGACAGCATCAGGTCCCTCAAGTTTGGACCAGACTGAGAACAATGGGCCCTTCGTGGTCAGCGCCGGACCACCAAGTTCATGGGCGTGGTGAGAAATTTCATGTTTTAATAGTTTAACTGCTCGGTTACTTGTATCATATCTACCAAGTTCATCGGCGTGGTCAGAGAGTTCATGTTTTAATAGATTGACAGCACGTTTACTTGTACATATCTACCAAATTAGAGTTATCTACAATATCTATGACTTGAAAGATAGAATATATAACAAGTGGACATTTTCAGAAAATCTTTGATCTTCAAACCAAAAATGTTCTCACCCAGGTAATAATGTGTTGAAGCCATTTCTCTATGTCACTTGCCCAAGCATTCTCTTGAATCAGTTATTTAACCCATTTTCTTTCTCGCTCTCTGTCCCTTTCTTTTTTTCTTTTTGCGCTCTCTCTCCCTCTTTCTGTTGTATTCTCTCTTTCAATCTCTTGTGTTTTATGCGCTTTAAGAATTCAAAAACAATGTTTACCAGCGCAGCACGAATGGT
Source organism: Radix auricularia (assembly GCA_002072015.1). NCBI lineage: Eukaryota > Metazoa > Mollusca > Gastropoda > Lymnaeidae > Radix > Radix auricularia. The sequence goes on along the minus strand of MUZC01000118.1, from coordinate 205,294 downwards.
CAATGATAATAATTTTTATTAATATTATTAGCATTAGTATTTCTATTACTTTTCAACAGTTATATTATAATGAGATGTTATGTAACAAGATTTTTATTGGAAAACTTGTTGTTCCAATAAGTACATCCAACTAAGCTCCCTTCTCTCATATGACAATCCGCCCCTGACCATGGTCCCTCAAACTGGGCCTAGGTTAACTCAGCATTGACCACCGGATAGCTGCCCCCCCCATCCCATTGAAACACTATTGATCTGTTTAACCCAGCAAAGTCTATGTTGTTCAGGAATAGAATGAGTTGCTGCTCTATCACGTCTTACGTCATCACACGATAGATTTTGTCCACACGCCATCTGGGGTTGTGTGTTGAGACATTGACTTACTGATTTGTTTATTTAGTGAATTGGTAACTTAGTCACGCGGTGAATCGGGGACTTAGTGACCCGGTGACTAGGTGACTTGATGATTTCGTTATTAAATCGTCCTGTTGAAGCTCTGTGACAGCGTAAATGACATGGTGCGTTGCCTCCAATTTGTGATTTTTAACAGAATTATATTTGTACCAGTATTATTTTTGTGCCAGCGTTAACGTGTTGGTATGTTCAAAACCTCAGTAACTCAACTTGATCACTCAATATAGAAGTAGTAAAATACTTTTAATGACCTTACAAACTTTTCATTTTGGGGGGAGGGGGGATTCAAAGAATAATTTAATTTTACTTATACGTCGCCACGTCCTTTTTACGTATTATTTTCACGTCAATACACTAAACGCCCTACAGGAATAAGTCAGCGTTTCGCCGATACAAACGAGGGGCCGGTCAGACCCCAGCACCTTATCCCAAAGGGACTTGGAACTAAAGTCCTATTTCTTAAGTGCTCTACAGCTAATTAAGCCCCAACTAGGTACGGCCAATCGATGGGGGCGGTCTCTAACGGCTGCGAGGGTCCCCAAGGGAAGTAAGTCTGGAAGGTTTTAGATTTCCCCCAGGGTTATCTGTCCACTGGAAGGCGGGCCAGTTGTCTGCCCATGGCGTAATGGAAGCTGTCGTGGGTGTCTGTGGGGCTGTGAGGACCTGGACGGCGTTAGAGCTTCTAAGATAAATATTGGGATAATTGGGCGAGTCAATTCATCTGCTTCATGGGGCTGGATGTTGAGCCTAGACGCAGTTGATCCTACAATTTATTGGAATAACCCACTCACATACGTAACTTTTTTTCCCCCAGTATCCTGAATAAGTCAGAAATTGCTGACGTCTTTTGTCCTGTTGTCTGCAATTTTGTCCTATTTTTTTTCTTTTATGTTTTCTGCCTTTTGCCAATGTGTAGTTTAATTTCGTAGTCTGCCTTGTTTGAAAAAAAAATTCGGGTGGGGGGGAGCAGGGGTGGGTGCAACGTGCGTTGTTTCTATAGAGTATGTATTGGCTTTTTATTGTGTTGAATGTTTGTCACTGTAGTCTGCCTATTGACAATTTGAAGCGTTTTTTTGTCTGTTGTCTGCCTTTTGGCTGTTTGAAGCGTTTTTGTCTGTTGTCTGTCTTTTGACAATTTGAAGCGTTTTTGTCTGTTGTCTGCCTTTTGACAATTTGAAGCGTTTTTGTCTGTTTTCTGTCTTTTGACAATTTGAAGCGTTTTTGTCTGTTGTCTGTCTTTTGACAATTTGAAGCGTTTTTGTCTGTTGTCTGTCTTTTGACAATTTGAAGCGTTTTTGTCTGTGGTCTGCCGCTGACGGATCAAGGACAAGAAGACAGACATGCAATAATGATCTAGTAATCACAGACCCAAACCAAAATGACGTAGTGAGGTGGGGGATGTGTCTGTAAATTTACAAACCGAAATGTTAAGGCTTTGTCGGTGAATATTGATTATAAAAGTAGTGAAATGATTGTAATAATTACCCTATTTTAAAGGGAATGAAAATAATAGTGCAACTGAACGCAAAATGCTTGGAGTATTTACTTTCGTATTTACTTTTGCACATATTTTGTTGATGAGCTCAAACTGCTAGCAGGTAAATGGCTATTTATGCGTTAGAAGTGTTAACCAGATGAATAATTATCAAAGGTACACAATGTATATTATCTCTTTGAGAAGCTATTTAAGCTGTCTCAAGGGAGAGAACGCATTGGCTCACGTAGTTTAAAAAGTTGCGCCACGTCATGGCATACCGTCTCCCCCCCTGCGGCTGAGTTCATTCTTAGACCGTGCGTGCCTGAAATAACATAAGTTTTAGTTCACTGTCATCCTTACCAGGGTCTTAGCGTGACGTATTCTGTACTCACGCGCCTGTTGTCCATTCACTAGTCGTGCACTCAGTTTTTACCATGTACCAGTTAGTTGTCTTTCTTGTTGCAGTGAGGTCATCCCAATATGGTCATTGTAGAATTATAAACGTTGTCCTAATGAGAAGAGATATTCTCGTGTTCAACATTTACTTAAGCTTAAAGGATCTCCATTATAAAATAAATATCAAAAAACTAAATGAACTTGATATCCTCATACTAAATAAACTAAATACCCAAATACTAAATGAACTGAATATCCTCATACTAAATGAACAAAATACCCAAATACTAAATGAACTGAATATCCTCATACTAAATGAACTAAATACCCAAATACTAAATGAACTGTATTCCCAAATACTTATTTAACTGAGTACTAAAATACTAAAATAACTGAATTCCCAAATATGCTAATGAATTAAATACCCCCATAAACATGTTATGAACTGGAGACTAAAACACTAGTTGAACTGAATACTCAAATACTAAATGAACTGAACATCTAAACATTTGATGAATAAAAGATTCAGAAATAAAATGAACTTAAGACTCTTATATACAACACACTAATTACATTGGGATAAAGACACACACACTAAACTAAATGAAGTTCCAAAATTAAGTTTGTGATTAAAAGTGGCTGCTGATTCTGAAAAAATAAACACAAATCCCAATTGTTGCCAGTGGTGGTATTAGTCGGCTAACGGATGCCATTAAGTCTCACTGATTGACCACAATTGTAATAACAGACCGACACCAAATGAAATGACCGGTGAATGGTCAATTTGATGTCCGCGGTGTAGTTCTGTCGGCTCAAAATAATTTGCATGCAGAAAACGTGTCCGCATTGTCCGACCTTGTTTAAAGTGAGTTAGAGAAATAAATTTTCGCGACTCAATTCAAGACCGTTTGATGGTCAAATACAACGGACCTGAAAGATTGCAAGCGGTTCCGTAGAATACTCTGGGACGAACTTGATGCAAATACTAGTGGTCTGAAACAGTCATTGGTCGAATGACTCCGTCTGTAATAGCACTTTAATAACTACAACTCTAGGAAGTACTAATGGCTCTGGAATTATTTCCCTTTTCATTCCCCTATCCACGTCCCACCCCCGAATATTTGATTGTAGTTTTAGTTTCGTTTCATAATGACGTCTGTGACATTTTGATATTAAAGTAACGATTACTTGACATGATGAATATAACATTGGATAAAAAGCCATTCTGTAACTAATAGAGTCTTAAAGATTATACAGATTTTCTTTATAAAATGCAATATTTTTTAGGTTCTTCTTGCTTTTTTTTCTTAGCTAATAATTATTTTAAAATAAAATAAGTCTAATCCATGTTATTATTACAGAAACGTTTGACTCACGCTACAATCTTTTATATCATCTTGTACATGAGAAATTTGTTACTATTACAGAAACGTGTGACTCACGCCACAATCATTGATATCATCTTGTACATGAGAAATTTGTTATTATTACAGAAACGTGTGACTCACGCCACAATCATTGATATCATCTTGTACACGAGAAATTTGTTATTATTACAGAAACGTGTTACTCACGCCACAATCATTGATATCATCTTGTACACGAGAAATTTGTTATTATTACAGAAACGTGTGACTCACGCCACAATCATTGATATCATCTTGTACATGAGAAATTGCGCGTGCGTTCAGCACGGATAATGTGAGTCACGGGTTGGAGTCTCTGTGAAGCCATTGGTTTTGCTGACCCTATCCAATCCTGACGGGTACTGGACATTGGGAAAAATTATGGTGGCTTGGGTTTGTGCTAACCCAAAAACCCCAACACACAATCCTCTCGTTAGCGTTGGCCACAGCAACTTGAGAACGTTTCTTCACATTATTTGGACAGGTAACATTACTGTTTTGTTTACTTACGCAAAGAGCTGGCACCCTGTGTGTCACATGATATTTTCTGGTATTGTGATTGGTAGAGAGAGATCACGTGATGTATGAAGACCAAGAGGCTTTGCGTGGCAGTAGAAAGTGTGAGGAAAGACAAGTGAGATGCTCAACTGATTTCCTTGATGTAAAAAGTGTACACAAGTTTAGGTATTGGATTAAAGTTAATGGTGTTATAAAGGACTTCTTTGTTTGAATGTGAGCCGGAGTGTGTCAGTAATAAACGCCCACAAGTGTGAAAGCGGGCCCAACAAAAAATCAGTTACAATGCTATCCAATGTTTGTGCCACACCCCACCACCTTATTCCCACCACTGAGTATGAATATAAATTGGCGTTAAAACAATCGCCTAGTGAGACCGTGTGTTTCTAGGGAGGCATCACAACACGGGAAGATAAGTTAAAAAAAAAAAAAAAGAAAAGAAAATCCAAAGAAATTACAATTATTTCTGAGTGAAGTTTGTGTTCAGTGCCTTCCCTTGCACAACTGTAAATAAAAAGTGGAAAAAATCTTTGGGAAAAATGATTTAGAGAGTTAGACTGGAATTTGTTAATTAGCTTCAATGGCTGACTCTCTCATGAAGAACTCTTTATTATTTTTTAGTGTTTTAGCTCAAAACAGTTTCAAGTTGTTTTTTTTTTTTAAATGTATCTCTTCAGCTATTTTAACTCGTTTCTCTATTAGCTTGACACTAATCAAGGGAAAAACGTAGCTTTTCTTGTAGATTCTGGGCATCATATATTTTTTTCCAAAGCCCTTAATTACGAAAGACTTCGGTAACTAGTGGAACATATGGATCCCTCTTGGCACCGGTTTGAGAGCATTGTCAAAAAAATTATCTTATTGTAAACTGAGTCATATAGAATGGAAAAAGTCTACAATTTAAAACATTTCTCATGAAGTATACATAGGGTATTTATAGCTTCCAGTGAAGGTTGGGCCATAAAATTGATAGTTAAGAAATGTAAGAAAATATAACTCGAATATGACATGAATTGATGAGTTATCTGCTAGATAAGGTAAAAAAAAGTAGCTTAAAAACTCATAGAAATAAATTTATTATTTCAATGGAATCGTATATCAATAAATTACAAAGCTATATGTACAAGGAATAGATGCAATGTCATTGTAAAAAAAACACAAAACAAAAACGACTTTATTTGTATAACGATATACTGACTTCAATCTTAATTTGTATAATGATATACTGACTCCAAACTTTATTTGTATAATGATATACTGACTCCAATCTTTATTTGTATAATGATATACTGACTCCAGTTTAAACCCAGCAGCTTGGATGTGCCTCAAGGAACTAAAAAGTTCACAGGGATAAGTTACAATAATCTACACTAGTTTTAATGTACTAACGTTTTCATTCTACCTTCGTTTACAATCTACCATCGTTTTCAATCTACCATCGTCTTCAATCTACCATCGTTTTCATTCTACCATCGTCTTCGATCTACCATCGTTTTCCATCTACCATTGTCTTCATACTACCAACGTTTCCCCTTCTCACACTAAATCATTTGAAGCAAATTTTGTGTCAGCTATGTTAGTGTTTGGAAAAATTAGCATTATTGTAAAGAAAAGCGTCTTTCTATCTATTGACATTATTTATTTTATCTTGTACTTCTTGGATTATACAGTTTCTGCTGCTCTAGTATCTGCAATCCCAAAATCCATTGTCTGAGAATCTATTGTCCCAGGATCTATGTCTCAGTATCTGTTGTCCCAGTACTTATTGTCCAAGTATCTGTTGTCCAAGTATCTTTTATCGCAGTATATGTTGTCCAAGTATCTGTTGTCCCAGTATCTGTTGTCCAAGTATCTTTTATCGGTGTATCTGTTGTCCCAGTATCTGTTGTCCAAGAATCTTTTATCGCAGTATCTGTTGTCCCAGTATCCGCTTTCCTAGCATCTAGTTAATCATGTTGTTCAGCTAATAAACAAAGCCACTCGAATGTCCGTCTTGAAACTCAATCCTTGAAATCATAATAAGAATATGTAGTTCAAAGATAATGTTTAAAGTACGAATTTTTATATTAACCTATACATTGTTTAGAGTAAGAGTTTATACATAAAACTATATCTATTTATACATGCGAACTTTAACATTTCAACACATTTTGAATATTCCTTGCTGATTCCCCCCCCCCCGGGCCCCCGTATAGATACAGTCAGATTAACATGGATTCCACACCACGTTCCAGCTTTGGGGGGCGGGCACACTTCTTAATGCTAACTGACGAATGGCGTGACACGCCCATGACGTATGGGACAGCTCCATGACATTATCATCATGAGCATACACCAGGCAGCAGGGGCGGCTCTTTGAACTCTGGCGCATCAATCCCTAGGGCCTGGGGCACAGCTGGGCTTTATGTCTGATAAGTGTGCCAACCAAATGTCAAAAAGTGGCCGGCGCGATGCGTGTGAAGGTGAATTTGTACATTTGGTCTTACGAACTTTGTCAGCCTCAACGAGGCTTGGAGTCAATGACTCAAAAAGCTTCGTGGCAGTGGGTGTCGTAATAAATTTTGAGCACAGTGGCGTCGCTGAGGTTAGTTCCGCCCAGGTTCAGACGAGATGTCGACGCCCCTGGAAAAAGGTACCACCTGGGGCCTGGGGCGGCTAGTAACCCCACTCCACGTACCTCCTCATCAGGTATTAGCCGTTTAAGTTCATTATTATAATAACAATATTTATGTTACTATGGTGTGTCCAAATGCCGTGTAGACTTAATATATAGACATGCTCTATTGACAACATGTATGTTTATTTTCTAACTTTTAATATGATCTGACCTGCTTTTCCTCTTAAGTTCACTGATCCGTGTGCAAAATAACGAGCTCGTGTCAAATGTCACACAGTATCTATTATTTTACCAAATTTCAAAAAAAAAAAAAAAAAAAAAAAAAA
>MUZC01000118.1:174857-186195 GCA_002072015.1 Radix auricularia | reverse complement strand
GGCCTAACCTGGTCTATCGGCCTAACCTGGTCTATCGGCCTAACTTGGTCTATCGGCCTAACTTGGTCTATCGGCCTAACCTGGTCTATCGGCCTAACTTGGTCTATCGGCCTAACCTGGTCTATCGACCTAACCTGGTCTATCGGCCTAACCTGGTCTATCGGCCTAACCTGGTCTATGGGAATGGCGTAGACATTGATTCAAGGGTCAGGCTAACCTGGTCTATGATTGCATTCGAGCAATTCAGGGCTTATAATTTTTTTTTCTTTTAAAATATTAAATTCATGAATTCGAAGAGAATCAATTTTTTAAAAGACGTGTTCAAAAAGTTCATACTAAAAATTGACCCTAGACTTAATTTTCCTTCTTTTGGTAAATCTTGACACTAAATATGTAATGGAAAAAATTATAATCAATAGTGAAAACTGACCACTTTCCGGTTGATGGATTGCTGGGCATGTAACTACAGCTAACTTTTATTGTATTTTTTATTCGTACTTCAATTAGTTTCTATTTGTTGTTTGTTTTGCTGACGAAGGCTTATTGCCTACACATTCGTTGGTTTGTGGCATCCTATCAGACTCAAACATTAACAAAGCATTTTCTTTTAAACACGTATTTCTACCCAGTCTTATTTCAGTCTCGCTAAACTTATTTCCTCTCATAGACGAGTTTTTACAATCATTTGTTGTGGCTCGTTTGTCCCTGAGTATCCAATATTCTTGACTCAACTGTCAATCAGTCAACGATGGTGTATATGCCTTTAATCTTGTCTGATATTACCTCATCTTTGACCACACGATAATAGGTCTCGCAAAGAAATCTATCAATACTCTTGAATCTATCACTTCTCTAATTTTTTTAACTTATTTTTTAAACTAACTTTTCAACTCTTCTTTTCCTAAATTTTTTAACAATGATCCATCCTACAAGCATTTCTAAGCAATATCTATTTTTTTTAAAAATGGAAAGCTCTGAATCTATTTCAGTTGACAAGGCCTATAAAGAGAAGATAAACACTAAATTTAATCTCTGTATCTGTTTCAGGGTTTGAGTGGGGGGAGGGGATGGTGAGTTAGGGGAGGGTGGTGGTGAGTGGGAAAGGGTGGAGTTGAGTGGGGGAGGGGAATGTTGAGTGCGGTAGGTTTAGATCTGGTCATGAAGTTTCAAAAGTAAACAATTAGGGCACAATATAAACTTTTAAACGAAATTATTTGTAATTGCCTAAAAATTTTGTAACAACCTCGACGGAAATGAATCTCTAGGCCACGGTTTCCGGTCTCACCACTGTTTAAAGAAAACCTGCTTTCATTCCAAAAAATACGAGTCTCCTTTGTGGCCGAAATAAACCTCAAATTAGTTTCATCAACCTCACTAACAAAGCTCTCACCTCCTACCTCATCTCCGCCCCTGACGCCTCAAGAATCCCGATAAAATGTAATAACGAGCTAAGCAGCTGACAAATCCCAACCCCCAACACAAGAGATCCCAACCCCCAACACAAGAGATCCCCAGCTGGAGGGACCTGTACCCCGAGCCAGACACGAAGGTTAATGAAACTTTGGCCCCACTTCGTGGCAAAACCTGGCCACTAGATCGCCCCCAGCGGTTTTTTGTGTGTGCAGATGTCATGTCTCTGTCTGCGGTTATTTTCGGTCAGCACGTCGCTTGTCTGTTTATTTAGAAGTGGAAGGTCACTGGTGTCCGATTCTATGGGGTACTAGAATTGACAGAGGTGTCGGATTGACGGGATCCTAGAATTGACAGAGGTGTCGGATGGACGGGATCCTAGAATTGACAGAGGTGTCGGATGGACGGGATCCTAGAATTGACAGAGGTGTCGGATGGACAGGGTACTAGAATTGACAGAGGTTTTGGATGGACGGGATCCTAGAATTGACAGAGGTGTCGGATGGACAGGGTACTAGAATTTACAGAGGTGTCGGATGGAAGGGATCCTAGAATTGACAGAGGTGTCGGATGGACGGGGTCCTAGAATTGACAGAGGTGTCGGATGGACAGGGTACTAGAATTGAGAGAGGTGTCGGATGGACGGGGTCCTAGAATTGACAGAGGTGTCGGATGGACGGGGTCCTAGAATTGACAGAGGTGTCGGATGGACAGGGTACTAGAATTGACAGAGGTGTCGGATGGACTGGATCCTAGAATTGACAGAGGTGTCGGATGGATGGGATCCTAGAATTGACAGAGGTGTCGGATGGATGGGATCCTAGAATTGACAGAGGTGTCGGATGGACGGGGTCCTAGAATTGACAGAGGTGTCGGATGGATGGGATCCTAGAATTGACACAGGTGTCGGATGGATGGGATCCTAGAATTGATAGAGGTGTCGGATGGACGGGATCCTAGAATTGACAGAGGTGTCGGATGGACGGGGTCCTAGAATTGACAGAGGTGTCGGATGGACGGGATCCTAGAATTGACAGAGGTGTCGCATGGACGGGATCCTAGAATTGACAGAGGTGTCGGATGGACAGGGTCCTAGAATTGACAGAGGTGTCGGATGGACGGGGTCCTAGAATTGACAGAGTTGTCGGATGGACGGGGTCCTAGAATGATTTGTTGAATAAGATCACAGAAGCGTTAGCAACCTATTTGAGGACAGCTTAAAGTGGTCCCGTAATTAGTTGGATGGGATCCCAAAGGTTTGGGATCAACAATGTAAATCTTTGGTAATAAGTATGTCATAAAACCTATCTTAACTTTCCTCAGATTACAGAGTAACAACTACATAACGTTTAACACACGACTAACACACAACAAACACACCAAATTGGTTATAGACAACACAATTCCAGTCAACAGTTTCAGTAATTTCTAAAGTTATTGAGAACCAAGTTTTCCAGTGAGAGTCTAGGACTCAGAAACGATAACGTCAAAACTACAGTCTTAAGACCTAGGAATATTATTTGCATCAAAAAAGTTTCTCTCCATCACCCCTACCCCCAACATCCAAAATAAACCATTTCTTATACTTGTAAATGTGTTAAAATATGTTGTTGTTTTTTTTAAACATAGTTTCATATAGGTCAACTTAAAATTTTTTTGCTGAAGCGAAGTATGTCGACCGTGGCGTCACGACGCTACCGGTACCTGGAAAAAGAGAGTTCTATAAATTCTAAAAGGATTTTCAAAAATGGAATGTTTTAGGGTTTGGATTAGGTATAGCTTTAGAATTTCCGGAAAATTGAAGATTTTAGTGTTTGGGTTAGGTATAGCTATAGAATTTTAATTTAAACCTTTTCAAAGGACGTGCTATAACAACAAAGAAGGCCGCCATGACCGTGACGTTACGGTCGACATACTTCGCTTTTGCCGAATTTTTGTTCTAAAGACTCTAAGTAAAAAAAACTGTGAATTTCATTCCGATTCCTTTATAATTATTTTTCTAATTTTTTTTGATCTCAAGAACACATCTGATCTATAAAAGAACATCTTACATGTCTTTCATAATAATTGATATCTTAACGCTAATGACCCAATAACTTCACGCGTTAATACTCAACACTGCTGCTACTCTTTCAAAATCCTGTCTCTGATTTACGGTTTAATAGACGGATCGGCTAAAGCAGTATTTGAAAGAATTAACTGCATCTCAAATGGGGCTGCTTTCCTCTTTGTTCATTCAGTTCCCGGGGTGGTGGGGGCACAAAGAAGTCCTTTGACATATGTTCTACCCTATCTTATCTATTCAGAAGATATTTGCGTCCACAGACCATACCATACGGACGATCTGTTGGGAAACGATGCAGCGTTCACAGGCCACGGCAATGCTCTTTCTAGTCAGCTGCATTTATCGGAGTTTTTAAAAGGAGTATGACAACAATGACATTTTGAAGATGAAAAAAAATCAGCAAACCTTTAAAATTTCATCAAAGAGATGTTTTGACGCCCATGGACAGTCGAGCACAAAGGTAAAAGTAAGCGACACGGTGGTAAGCCATCTTTATTGTCTTACGTGCACTACCAGAAGTCTAACTGGGTTTTCCGCGCCATTGGCAATTTTTTTTTTTTTGGCGCCCTTGACGAATGGATGCAAAAAAATCCATAAGGTAGGAAACTAATAAATTTGAATAAATTCAAAGATTAGCCCTCGGCGCCTTTGGAAACTGCTCCAATGCCAAGTCCCTATCACACCTCTGTGCTCTACTAACTTGATGCCTCAAATGATGAACTATGAAATCTATTTAAATGTATCTTTCTAATTGCGTGATTAACTTCTAGCTTAATTTTGCTCTCTCTTCTTTCACCATGGTCTGAACCAGAGGCGTCACTAGGGTTGGTGTCACGCGGGGCGGTAGCTCATGGTGTCACCCCCTCATGATTTAACCCTTAGAACTCCTCCGAGTTTTCCAGTCCCAAATAAAGGGAAAATATAGAATTTTACACCCCCCTGATGGTGGCACCCGGGGCGGCCCGCCCCCACCGCACCCCCTAGCGATGCCACTGGTCTGAACATCAACAAACAATATTTTTATCGACACCTTTAAATGATCGGGACAATACTGTAAGCTACCAACATATAAACATCTCCAGCACCCAACCCACCCCCACCCTCTTGTTGTTTTTCCCCTTTCAAACGTCACCGGGTCGTTACCCAAATTAAAATCCGAGGACCGCGTGTCGGCTGTGGCGAGGGTCGCAATGCCCGCGTAGACCGACGCCAGGCCGACCAGCTTACGGCTTCACCGCGGCTCGTGCAGTAGCGGGCTTTAAAGGACGGGACACTCGGAGCGGCTCGGGCAGGAGACAAGGGATTGTTTGCGCTCGTGGAGTAACTCGTGAACGAAAAACCCCTGCGACAATAGGCGCTCAGTGGATAAACAGTTGGTGGTGATTCGTTGTGTGCCGGTATTGTGATTCTTGTGGACAAAGTGCCGCTGTTGTGTTGACGGACTAAGACTGTTTGGGCCGGGCTGTGAGTTCTTGGTGAGGCGGCAAGTTTTCCGGAGTCGTTTATAACAGGTTTGACCTTTATTGTTGCAGTTAATTTGTTTGTAGTGGTTTATGTCATGTATTTGTTGGTGTTGGGTATAAACTCAGAAATGCGCTGCTTGGGTTATAGTGAAAGTTGTTTGTGTAATGTTTTAAGTAGTGAATAAAATATAACGTGGAAATGCTTTTAAACTGAACGTTTTATAAAGACATAAAAGACACTTCTGTGTCAAATACTATTCGTTGACAATAACGATGATGAGAAGAAATGGTTTCAAATGAAAACGTTAAAAAACTTAACAATTTTATTTGACAGTCTGACTTACAACTTTACTTAATGGCCTTAACTCACACACATGACTTAACGGCCCTAACTCAGAACATGACTTAACGGCCCTAATTCACGACATGATTTAACGGCCCTAACTCACAACATGACTTAACGGCCCTAACTCACAACATGACTTAACGGCCCTAACTCACAACATGACTTAACGGCCCTTACTCACAACATGACTTAACGGTCCTAACTCACAACATGACTTAACGGCCCTAACTCACACACCTGACTTAACGGCCCTAACTCACACACCTGACTTAACGGCCCTAACTCACACACCTGACTTAACGGCCCTAACTCAACGTGTCTTGACGGCCCGACAGCATTTGGCGGTTGTAAACAATAGCTGCATTAAACGGGGCGTTGGCTACCAAAATCGTGGATATAACAGTCTCCTACGGCCAATTAGAGCCCTCTATTTAACCACGCCTCAATGTTGTTAGTTCTAAACATTTTTCCTATTCTTTTTAAAAAGATTTTTAAAAAAATTGTTTCTGTAATAATAGTGCATGAATCATCAAGTACACCCCTCGTCTCTTTAAACACACCAAGAGCCAAACGTTCAAGCCGACACACTCTCAACCCGACACACTCTTAACCCGACACACTCTTAACCAGACACACTCTTAACCAGAAACACCTTCAACCATACACACACCTTCAACCATACACACACCCAACCCGACACACACCCAACCCGACACACACCCAACTCGACACACACCCAACCCGACACACTCACAACCCGACACACTCCCGACCCAACACACACCCAACCTGACACTCACCCAACCCGACACACCCCCAACCCGACACACACTCAACCCGACACACACCCAATCCGACACACTTTCAACCCGACACACTCCCAACCCGACACACTCCCAACCCGACACACTCTCAACCCGACACACTCTCAACGCAACACACTCCCAACCCAACACATTCTCAACCCGACACACTCACATGGCGATGTGTCATCTGATTTTCTATTTATTATTTAATGGTCAGCGAAAGCGCGGACAAATCTTGTTGGAAGGAATAGATTCTGTCGCCCTGGTCAAATTAATTTTTTTAATTTATAAAAATCTACAGAGTTTTAGCCCTCTAAAATTAATTTATGGGATTTTATAAATATCATACCATTTAAAACAATATCTACGTTCACCACGTGGTTGCTTGCCCTTGGTATGGTTTCATAAAATTTAATGGAAAGTTGTTTTTCTTTGTTTTAAATTGATTTTTTAAATAGTTTTTTTTTTAAAGGAAGAACATTACAGCGACTTGTATAGAGTCATATAATCAGAAGCTTGGGGTTTAGTCAAACGAGTCACAACACCACATGTCCTTCAGAAAAACTCTGGTAGTGTTAAACACTCACGTCCCGTCCGCTCATACAATGTCTTAGTGTAAACATTCAAGTCTCATTAGACGCAATTGTATCGGCGTAAACAATTCAAAGTCTGTCTCTCTCTCTCCCCCGCACACAAATTGCATCTCGGTTGAAACTCACTCACAGTTCTCCCCCTCACCACCCTCTTACCAACACACACGACCGCCTTACGCTAGGAGGCCACGGAGCGATTCAATTCTCACAACTGTGTTAAGTGGTCATTAGCTCTGGTCGTGGGACCATTCTCAAGGGCTGGCCAACTGTAAGTCAGCAACTGTTAGGTAGCCAGCAGTCCATCGGAAACTGTTAGCCAGCTGGCCAGTATAAGTCGGCAACTGTTAGCTGGCCAGTATAAGTCGGCAACTGTTAGCTGGCCAGTATAAGTCGGAAACTGTTAGCTGGCAAGTATTAGTCGGCAACTGTTAGCTGGCCAGTATTAGTCGGAAACTGTTAGCTGGCCAGTATTAGTCGGCAACTGTTAGCTGGCCAGTATTAGTCGGCAACTGTTAGCTGACCAGTATTAGTCGGCAACTGTTAGCTGACCAGTATTAGTCGGCAACTGTTAGCTGACCAGTATTAGTCGGCAACTGTTAGCTGACCAGTATTAGTCGGCAACTGTTAGCTGGCCAGTATTAGTCGGCAACTGTTAGCTGGCCAGTATTAGTCGGCAACTGTTAGCTGGCCAGTATTAGTCGGCAACTGTTAGCTGGCCAGTATTAGTCGGCAACTGTTAGCTGACCAGTATTAGTCGGCAACTGTTAGCTGACCAGTATTAGTCGGAAACTGTTAGCTGACCAGTATTAGTCGGCAACTGTTAGCTGACCAGTATTAGTCGGCAACTGTTACCAGTATTATAAAAAATATATATACCATCGTATCATGTTATTTGATATCTTGACTAGTTGCCTTAAAATAATAGGTCGGTCTACACAACGTGTGCATACATGTCTCGCTGGTAACATGTATAAGGTCGGTTTGTGCTAGGGATATAATTAAAATGGGCCTTTTAATATTAGGCGTCGCTCAAAAGACTTTTTATAGAGCTATTAAGAAAAAATATTTGAGACCTTACGTAGCGCAGTACACCAGCAAGTAGCTGGACCCATAGCACTTCACATAAAACTATTAACACACATATAATTATAAATGCATTGAATTTAAAATATTCAAATCACAATTCAAACGGAAAAACAAATGAATTTATGGTGCACCTTTTCTACGTTAATCAGTCAGTCGTCAGTGTATTCGAGCAAATTCTAAAAGAGAAGAAAAAATTATAAATTTATTAAACGTGCGCAGTTCACAAATCACCATGGCAATCAAATAGCGTACGGCCTTGCCGACCGTGGGAAAAAAAGCCATAGCAACCATTCACTTGTAACTATAGCAACCATGGGCACCGTCATGGAAACCATGCAAGCGTCACCATGGAAACGTTGCACACACACATACCTGATGTTCATGCATTCAGACAGTGCATATCAACTAGCGGAAAACATTAATGATGATTTATGTTAACTCACACACATGCTAGTTGTAAGGTTGTTAATAAATCAAATGCCGGGTCTTTCAGCACGGACTCCTAAGCAGAAAGTATGTGCTCTCAATAAATTCCACTGTTTACTTATGACATGATGATGATGGCTTTCTTAGATGGAACCAACACTGTCCATGCTATCCCTGCGTGGTTTATATAACCATCATTTATCGTATATTACCATACTATGGCTTATCAAGTGATATACGAGTTTATCCTATACCAGCATGAAATACCTTCTCCAGGAACTGTTATGATGGGCCGTGGTCAAATATCACCATGGTATAAAATAATTTCGTGATACCATTCATCAGAGGCGTAAGTAAAGTTGTTGTCACCCCGTGCGGTAGCTCATGGTGTCACCCCGTGCGGTAGCTCATGGTGTCACCCCGTGCGGTAGCTCATGGTGTCACCCCGTGCGGTAGCTCATGGTGTCTTCCCGTGCGGTAGCTCATGGTGTCACCCCGTGCGGTAGCTCATGGTGTCACCCCATGCGGTAGCTCATGGTATCACCCCATGCAATAGCTCATGGTGTCATCCACTGCTGTAGCTCATGGTGTTACCCGTGCAATAGCTCATGGTGTCACTCATGCTGTAGCTCATGGTGTCACCCAGTGCGGTAGCTCATGGTATCACCCCGTGCAATAGCTCATGGTGTCACCCCGTGTGGTAGCTCATTGTGTCACCCCATGCGGTAGCTCATGGTATCACCCCGTGCAATAGCTCATGGTGTCACCCACTGCTGTAGCTCATGGTGTTACCCGTGCAATAGCTCATGGTGTTACCCGTGCAATAGCTCATGGTGTTACCCGTGCAATAGCTCATGGTGTTACCCGTGCAATAGCTCATGGTGTCACTCATGCTGTAGCTCATGGTGTCACCCAGTGCTGTAGCTCATGGTGTTACCCATGCAATAGCTCATGGTGTCACCCCATGCGGTAGCTCATGGTGTCACCCATACGGTAGCTCATGGTGTCACCCAGTGCTGTAGCTCATGGTGTTACCCATGCAATAGCTCATGGTGTCACCCCATACAATAGCTCATGGTGTCACCCCGTACAATAGCTCATGGTGTCACCCCGTATAATAGCTCGTGGTGTCACCCCGTACAATAGCTCATGGTGTCACCCCGTACAATTGCTCATGGTGTCACCCCTTGTGGTAGCTCATGGTGTCACCCCTTGTGGTAGCTCATGGTGTCACCCCGTACAATAGCTCATGGTGTCACCCCATACAATAGCTCATGGTGTCACCCCGTACAATAGCTCATGGTGTCACCCCGTACAATAGCTCATGGTGTCACCCCGTACAATAGCTCATGGTGTCACCCCGTACAATAGCTCCTGGTGTCACCCCGTACAATAGCTCCTGGTGTCACCCCGTACAATAGCACATGGTTATCACCCCGTACAATAGCTCATGGTGTCACCCCGTACAATAGCTCATGGTGTCACCCCGTACAATAGCTCATGGTGTCACCCCGTACAATAGCTCATGGTGTCACCCGTACAATAGCTCATGGTGTCACCCCGTACAATAGCTCATGGTGTCACCCCGTACTATAGCTCATGGTGTCACCCCGTACAATAGCTCATGGTGTCACCCCGTACAATAGCTCATGGTGTCACCCCGTACAATAGCTCATGGTGTCACCCCTTGTGGTAGCTCCTGGTGCCACCCCGTCACGACTACAACACGGACTTCCAAGTTTGCTTGTGCCAAATAACGGGATCATAGTTTCACCTTCTGGTTCACCCCTTATGATGATGTCAGGCGGTGCTGTCTGCACCCTCCCCCCCTCCTAGAGACACCTCTGTTTCATGATAATCCATTGTCAAATACCATCATGTTTTATTATAAGCTGAATATTTCATGATAAACCATCTCGGTTGATCATCATCAAATAACATTAAGTAGCACCAGTTGCTTTGGCATTTTCAAATACCGCCATGGCGTACTGTAGAGAATATATTCATACTACACTAGTGTAGAACGCCGTCATATTACACTAGTGTAGAACGCCGTCATATTACACAAGTGTTGAACGCTGTCATATTACACAAGTGTTGAACGCCGTCATATTACACAAGTGTTGAACGCCGTCATATTACACAAGTGTTGAACGCCGTCATATTACACAAGTGTTGAACGCCTTCATATTACACAAGTGTTGAACGCCGTCATATAACACAAGTGTTGAACGCCGTCATATTACACAAGTGTTGAACGCCGTCATATTACACAAGTGTTGAGCGCCGTCATATTACACAAGTGTTGAACGTCGTCATATTACACAAGTGTTGAACGCCGTCATATTACACAAGTGTTGAACGCCGTCATATTACACAAGTGTTGAACGCCGTCATATTACACAAGTGTTGAACGCTGTCATATTAAACAAGTGTTGAACGCCGTTATATTACACAAGTGTTGAACGCCGTCATATTACACAAGTGTTGAACGCCGTCATATTACACAAGTGGTGAACGCCGTCATATTAAACAAGTGTTGAACGCCATCATATTACACAAGTGTTGAACGCCGTCATATTACACAAGTGTTGAACGCCGTCATATTACACAAGTGTTGAACGCCGTCATATTACGCCGTCATATTACACAAGTGTTGAACGCCGTCATATTACACAAGTGTTGAACGCCGTCATATTACACAAGTGTTGAACGCCGTTATATTAAACAAGTGTTGAACGCCGTCATATTACACAAGTGTTGAACGCCGTCATATAACACAAGTGTTGAACGCCGTCATATAACACAAGTGTAGAACGCCGTCATATTACACAAGTGTTGAACGCCGTCATATTACACAAGTGTTGAACGCCCTCCTAATAAACAATGCATGCAAGGGATCAGTGTGTTGTTGATGTGAAGATCATTTCCTCACTTGATCAACTTGGTCACGTGACCAATGGCGTCACTGCCATGGGGGGCAAATAGAAACAATGACCCTCATGACCCAGCCATGATCTCTATCCACCAGAAAATGAAGCGTTGCACGATTTGTCCCCCAAATCCCTGCACCGTCAACCTTCACACCGCCCTCTAGCCTCGCCCCCATTTCCTTCTTTACATCTCCTGATATCCCCCCCCCC
>MUZC01000118.1:145599-162080 GCA_002072015.1 Radix auricularia | reverse complement strand
CGCCAGTAGCTCCTTTCTAAAACACGGCGACATTAAAAACTGCCACACTTTGCTGTCATCTATCGCCAGTAGCTCCTTTCTAAAACACGGCACCATTAAAAACTGCCACACTTTGCTGTCATATATCGCATTCTATTATGCTATGATCTATCTATAATTTTCCGTGCTCTTATCTATAGTTTTCTTTGTTATGATATATATAGCACAATAAGTTATGATATATATAGCACAATAAGTTATGATATATATAGCACAATAAGTTATGATATATATAGCACAATAAGTTATGCTACGCTATGTACAGCCTTCTATGCCATGCTAACTATATATTTCTAAACTATGGTATCTGTAGCAATTTAAAAGCTGTCAACTATAGTCTTTTATGTTATACTATATTTAGCTTTCTATTCTTTACCACCGTTCTTGTATTGATGTTGTCAACTTGACATCAACAAACTGTTTAGCCAGGATTATATCCTCATATGCCAGGTTGGGTTTCACCTGGGGCCGGTTCGATTATATTAAAACCTTCACGGATGTAGATTGTGGATTGTGTATATCATTTCTAAGTTTGATTTAGTTTTCATGTAAAAAAAAATAAAAAATACCAATCAGTAATTACACCTTTGACACTCAGTATTCTTCGATAATGCTTCTCACATTCTGAAACCAGCACCTAAAAAATGATAGTAATAGAAAACTGGCTCATGGTAACAGAGAAACCTTATAGATTTTAGCTTAACAATAGATAAATGTTAGTTCTCCGTTTACTAAAATAAAACTGAACAATCATTATTCCAGCAAGTTATCAGCTTAGCGAGTATTTCATCGACATCATGTATCATCAAACCAGTGGCGTCACTAGGGGGTGCGGTGGGGGCGGGCCGCCCCGGGTGACACCATCCCTAGTGACGCCTTTGCCTCAAACACATCTATTGAAAGTGTGCTCGCGAGCTCTACAAATATTTTTTATCGACCAAATATTATGACAAAGTAATTTAATATAATGCTTCTTTGAGAAGTGCTTTAATCTCCTTTTCCCCCCTTTGTATGCTGTGTGACTCTCACGTGAATGTGTTGGTGGGAAATCTGATGTCGATTAGATAGCACTAAGGCAGTAGCCAACCTTTCGGCGGGACATAGTTGTATTATTGTATTCTCATTGATTGGTGCGATCGAAAACACAACGGTAAACGTGCAGGGACGCGCAAAATGCCTGCAGGTGATGACGCAATTTAAAAAACGTGCAGATTTGTTGTCGCTATTTGCCGGCTAAGATCTTGTTATATTAACTTGACTTGGGTTTCACGCTGTCCATTGCCGGCCCGCCACTCAGTCACTTGGCCCGCCACTCAGTCACTTGGCCCGCCACTCAGTCACTTGGTCCGCCACTCAGTCACTTGGCCCGCCACTCAGTCACTCGGCCCGCCACTCAGTCACTCGGCCCGCCACTCAGTCACTCGGCCCGCCACTCAGTCACTCGGCCTCATCAAGAAATGGTTAATTGATTTGTTTGATGTTTGGTCTTCTCTCGTTAACGGGAAGACATTTGGGGGGGGGGGAGAGGCAGTTGGTTCAAAGGTCAATGGTTCAAAGGTCGGCGGATCAGAGGTAGGCTGTTTAGAGGGTGGTTGTTCAGGGGTCAGTTGCTGAGGAGTCAGTTTGTTCAGGGTCAGTTGTTCAGTTGTCAGTTTTTCAGTGGTCAGTTGTTCAGGGGTCAGTTATAATGGGTCAGTTGCTCATGGATCAGTTGTTATGGGTCAGTTGCTCATGGATCAGTTGTTATGGGTCAGTTGTTATGGGTCAGTTGTTCAGGGTCAGTTTTTCAAGGGGTCAGTTTTTATGGAGGTCGAGGTTCTGTGGGTCATTAAATCCGAACAGTTTTAAATCCAGCTTCCCATTAGCCAGGACTATAAAAGACTTTGTCTGTCTATTTTTGACTTCATTGAGTTAAGATTGCTGACCAGGGTAATGGTGGGTACAACGTGAATTTTCTGAGCTGGAGTTTGGTGTGTTGGTGAATTGTCTGTGGTGTGTTGGTGAATTATCTGACTACCAACTGTGAAATAAAAATAGCAATGGTGGTACATTGCCTTGGCATAAGTAAAATGAGTATGTCAAAGTATAACTTTCATGGACATATTAAAAAAAGAAACGTTTAAATTTGTTTCATAAATTAGAAAACAGCTTGATACAAAATTAAAATTGCAGTGTTAAAATCTTACTTCGAAGGTCGACATCACAGACTTGTTGTAAGTTTGTTAGTCTAGGGGCCGGTGACACTGGGGCTAGCGAATTAATTTATAAATCAAAGGGGGCTGGGTGGGGTGCGGCAGTCTCAAACTCAGCTTCAGACTCTGTGAACGAACATCTAGCGGGAAATGGATGCTGTCCTGTGTGGGGTGTGGGGGGAGGGGGTGGAGCTATATGAAAGGTGAGAGGTCATTTTTTAAAAATGTGAGTGTGTGTGTGTGGGGGGGGGGGAGATTAACATTGTCTAGAGTTCTAAGTTCTTAAAGTACATTCGTCAAAACATACCTTACTGGCAGCGTGTCATTGGGCTACTAGGGAAATACATCTACTTTCAATGCGTCTTTTACGTTAACAACTAGGTCATGCACATGCGACAATCGATATTAAGACACCCCACAAATTCCTTAACAAATTGTAAGACATACATTTGCCGAGTGGCGTAACTAGGTTTAGTAGCACCCGAGACCTCGCCCCCGCCCCTTTCATCATACACACAATCTCTACTGTACGAAGTTGCATCCCCTTTAATTTAATTTAAAAAGAAAACCGGTGTTGTACAAGGGGAGAACACCATTTATAGACGACTGCATACCCGCTGTATACCGTGACACATCCCATACAACACATACTCCACACAACACAAATCACACATCACATACAACACATCACACACCACACAAGACATAGAACACCACACATACCACCACAAACACCACTCACACAAACTCCCCCCCCCACACACACACACCCACACTCCTCCTCACACTCAGAAACCCATATCCGCCATTTCTCCCAGCTGATTGCTCCCCATTTCTTTCCCCCTATTTCACCAGCTCGGTGGTCAGAGATCCTCTTTAACCCTGATTGACAGCCATCATTTCTGGGCGCTGATAGAGACAGTAGACAGTAAGCGAATAATGAAGACGATCTTTTCAAATATGACGGAGTTTTGGGGGTGTGCGGGGAGCTAGGGGAAGGGGGCATTTAATGGGGAATTATAGGAGAGTACTAGATAGAAGGAAGCTTTGCATACATTCCATTTTCAAAATCTTTTTACTTAACAGCTCGCAATGTTTCTAACGTTGGAATTTTGTCAGTTGGGATTACATAGTGGTGTTGGTGTTGTTATGTTTTGGTTTATTTCAATTTCGTATACATTAAGAAGAATGGCGGAAATTTTTTTTAAAAAACTTCATCAAAATGTCTGGTTCCATCGTCTGGTGCTTTCCATCGTCAAACTTCTGTTTCCATTGCGACTTCATTTTCCTGTCTGCTGCTCCTAAAGTTCGGCTGTTGTTTTTAAATTTATTCTTGACTTATCAAACTTTGAGCGGAGCAAGTGCCCCTAAAGGAACTGTTTGAAAATAACGACAGACCTGGTCGGAATAAGAATCAGGGTTTCTGGAAGGCCGATTGTCAGAACTCAACAACTGGGGGAAAAAAATCAAAGGGCGGCCGTGGAATTGGATAGGAAGGCGTTAAGGCTTCGATAAAGCCAGGGTGAGAAAAAAAAAATAAATGTAAGGAAATCGAAGATGGAAGATGTGTTTAAAGATGGAGGCGGTGCTGGCTCAAGATGTCTGTATCTGACTTGGACTCATGAGTTAGAATTAAAGTCACGTGACTCTGAGTAAAGCACTTAGTGATTTTTTTTTTCCCGCCGTAGGTTTGATTTTTATTAGGGCTGCGGAAATTCACGATTAATTTCTAGATTAATCGTTAAAAAATGTTAACGATTAAATTTTTTCTAACTGACAACCCGTTCAGCCGTTCTCACTTAGTTTTAGTTTAAAAAGTCGATTCGAATCAATTTGTTACAAATTTAATGTTATTTTGTACACAAACATGATTTCAAGTAAATATGTCTCAAACAAAAATTAAAGAGTCCCTTCATTCATTATTTCCATCGATAATTGAAAACGGCCACTTATGAGAAATGTTTTATTTTGTATTAATCATATTTGGTTGATATTTAAAAAAAAACAACAAAAAAAAAAGTATTCACTGTCCTTAAGGTAAAAATATTTTTTTTTAAAGATCTTACTTTCTCTTCACGATTTAAAACGACACCCTAAGAAAGAAAAAAAAATAATTAAAAAAATATATATTTTATATTCCATCCCCACCCTCGAAAGATTCAACCATTCAAAAGGCGAAAGGTTACCATGGTAACCACTTTTCAAACAAAAAAAAGTATACGACCAACGAGTCAATCGTTGTTGATGTTACAACTATTTCTGTATTTACACTAACCCACTAACATAATGGAAATACTTAACATCTTGAACCAAGATGCTGAAAAGTGACTAAATGTTATCGTAGTTCATAAGACAAATAACTGCAGGCTTCTTCGTTACCTTGTTGACCATTACCATTCTTCCTTGGCAGTAAGGCACACGCGTCTATACTGGCACTAGTGTCGTACACTGGCACACGTGCCGGAAATGCTGGCACACGTGCATGTCGTATACTGGCACCTGTGTCGTATATTGGCACACGTGACGTAAACTGGCACACGTGTCGTATACTGGCACACGTGTCGTATAATGGCACACGTGTCGTATACTGGCACCAGTGTCGTATACTGGCACACGTGTCGTATACTGGCACTAGTGACGTACACTGGCACTAATGTCGTACACTGGCACTAATGTCGTACACTGGCACTAGTGACGTACACTGCCACACGTGTCGTATACTGGCACTAGTGTCGTAAACTGGCACACGTGTCGTATACTGGCACCAGTGTCGTATACTGGCACACGTGTCGTATAATGGCACACGTGTCGTATACTGGCACACGTGTCGTATACTGGCACACGTGTCGTATACTGGCACCAGTGTCGTATACTGGCACCAGTGTCGTATACTGCCACACGTGTCGTATAATGGCACCAGTGTCGTATACTGGCACACGTGTCGTAAACTGTAAAAAATAGGAGCATTGCTGTAATCCTGATTGTAAAAACTGTTGAAGTTCTACTGAAAATGTTAAACAGAAAGATGTGTATAAAAAGTGTTTAAATTGTGTCCTAGCTCTTTCCTCCTTTCATCGAATGCCACTCCCTCCCCGCTCAAACCAACAACTAAAACCCTCCCTTTTATTCCACTTGTCACCGCCACTGCCTTGAAATCCCCCATAAACACCAGCTAATGACCAATGCCTGGACTCAGTTATTGACCCTGTCTCTACTATTGCTATTTTTTTTACCATCCCCCCCCCCCACACATCTTCATGCCAATCTCTCTAAGACCCGCGCTAGTAATATTATTACATTTCATCGTCTCTCCATGATTTCTCTTCTGTCAGCGCAGGATCTCAAACGACAGTCAGTCTGTACGATTTCCGGGTACCATAGCCCCAAGTGGCTACTTCAGATTGTTAGGGTATGTGTGGACTTCCTTGGTTATGCCTGGGTTGAAAAAAAAATGGACGAATATAACTGTGTCCAAAAAAGAGATGTCGGATGAAAATTTAGCAGTGAGCAGGGCCGTGGCTGAGTCCTACCAATGTGTTGTTTGGGTCATGCATGTCCTGTGCCCCACGTGTTCTATGTTGTAAATGGGGCTGAGAGGTAAAAGTGAAGGTTCATGCAGTAAAGAGCCCGAAAGCCGTGTCCTTTCAAACACAGTGTCCCTTCAAACACCGTCTCCCTTCAAACACCGGCTCCCTTCAAACACCCTGCCCTTCAAACGCCGCGTCCCTTCAAACGCCCTGTCCCTTCAAACGCCCTGTCCCTTCAAACGCCGTGTCCCTTCAAACGCCGCGTACCTTCAAACGCCCTGTCCCTTCAAACGCCCTGTCCCTTCAAACGCCCTGTCCCTTCAAACACCGTGTCCCTTCAAACGCCGTGTCCCTTCAAACGCCCTCCTTCAAACACCCTGTCCCTTCAAACGCCGTGTCCCTTCAAACACCCTGTCCCTTCAAACACCCTGTCCCTTCAAACGCCGTGTCCCTTCAAACACCCTGTCCCTTCAAACGCCGTGTCCCTTCAAACGCCCTACTCCCCCCTCCTTCTGGTATCACCTGTGAAGACATCGTTCTTAACAAAAAATAAATGTATTCTTGCAACATCCGAGGTCAAAATCTCCACCAAAAAGGTGTAAATTATTAAAGATATTTTGTAGACAGCCCCTGACGTGATAAAGGAAGGTTCGCGATAAAGTTTGCTGGGGTCGTTAAGGGGAGGGGCGGGCACAGGGGGGCTCATATCGACAACAGCTGTGACTTTCAGATGATGACTGTCAGGAGAATAAATATTTAATCTTTCTATCAGAGCAGAGGAGCATCAAGGTCTGGTGCCTCTCGGGGCCGGGAAGGGGGGCCGGGGGAAGGATCATGATTAGTGCCCACCTCCAACCGCGAAAATAAACTCTTCGCCTGGTCTTAAATTGTGCACACTCAATGTTAGAAACAAGGTGCCGCCCGCGGCGACCACCCACCTCGCGCCTGACGCCTACGGAAGTGCATCCAACACTTTCAGACCTTGACCTTTCACAAAGCGATTTACATGGGAATCCGCTCTTAGTAACGATAATCAGCTCTGCCAAATAAAGTGAGACATAAACGACCACCTCAAATAGACTATACCATCACCGACCTTGACCTCTGCTCACCCCCTTCCCTGTGTCCACTCTCCAAGTTTTCCATGACTACGTCTCTACTATTCCTCTAAGGACATTTAGAGCCCCAACCTCCCAGAACGATTCTCTCCGCTAACAACGGCTACCCCGCAATCTGTACCCGACTACCGCCCATTCATTGAGCGACCGCTGCCCAAGAGTATCACTCCCCCCCCCCTCAACCGAAGACTCTGTCTTCATTCTGATCTGCTCGTAAAATGTCGGGAAAGGTCGTGCCACGCTAGTCTATCGGATGAAGAGAATGTGGCTCAGGGTGAGGGCAAAGGTCACCAGGACCTTCAGAGTAAGTACACGCATTGAGTTGGTCCATGTACACTCATTGAGTTGGTCCATGTACACGCATTGAGTTGGTCCATGTACACGCATTGAGTTGGTCCATGTACACGCATTGAGTTGGTCCATGTACACGCATTGCGTTGGTCCATGTACACGCATTCAGTTGGTCCATGTACACGCATTGAGTCGGTCCATGTACACGCATTGAGTTGGTCCATGTACACGCATTCAGTTGGTCCATGTCTGTCAGGGATTTGTTCGATTGGACAAGTGGTGAAGACTTCACGTGCGGACATTCCCAACAAATGGTTCATACCATGTATCAGTTACCAACTGGTCGTGTTATACAAGTGGTGAAGACTTCACGTGCGGACATTCCCAACAAATGGTTCATACCATGTATCAGTTACCTAGTAAGTGTCGGACGGCGTTGCCGGGGGGAATCCAAGTAAAGATGTTTCCGTCAACTGCCGCGGGTTTTTGCCCTTTTGAGTGTCCGTCTTTCTGTCGTCTTGTAACTATAGAAAACACGAGTAGAGTGGGCGTTGGGAAGGGGGGGAGTCGTTAAACCAACAGGTGCTTCTGGGCTTTTCTTAGCTGAAATGCAAGAGGCAATCTGATGTGAGCTTTGACCTATAGGTTAAAGTGTTAAAATAACCAAGTAACCTAAAACCTAACTTGTGTATTCAGTACATTTTCAAAGTCAGGATCCAACAGTGCAGTGTGTTAACACATTTTGGCCAAATATATTTTACCGCATCCCTTCCAAGAATAATCTATTTTGAGATATCATTCAAACTGCTGCCCGGTGCAATCAGCCTCTTCTCCATCTTACCATCAACCACCCCTGCCAACTTCACCCACTCGCACATCACCCACCATGCTACACCCCTCCCTCATGCGCCACAATCTTACTGTCCCGACCAATCAAAGGAGACTTACGTTTTTTAAAGGGTTAAATTTTACCCAAACATCAACTTGTTTGTCTTGCTTGTTTTTTCACATTTTATTTTTAACCTTAACCATCTTTTACCTTAGTCTTAATCTAGATTCTCATTGTTTTAGTCTTAGCTCTACCCCGTGTCACTTCTATGACAGTTCTACCCCGTGTCAGTTCTATGACAGTTCTGCCCCATGTCAGTTCTATGACAGTTCTACCCCGTGTCAGTTCTATGACAATTCTATGTCAGTTCTATGACAGTTCTATGACAGTTCTACCCCGTGTCAGTTCTATGACAGTTCTACCCCGTATCACTTCTATGACAGTTCTAAAACTTCTATTTATAACAATGCCAGACAAACTTAAAAAATAATAAAAAATGCGTTTTGAACCGCCCTTCCAAGTGATTACACCCGATACATACAAGTCGCATCAGCAGACCCACTGAGCCCCACCCGCCCCACTGAGCCCCACCCGCCCAAACCCTCAACGTCATTAGACCTGCCCTTGTCGTGAGATGCCCATAATGAAAAATCCATAGCGCATAATCCGCTGGGCTTACTTAAGAGATTGGCCGCCTAAACTCGTTTATATTTTATTATTGGATGGGAATTTACTCATTCCCATGTTGGTCTTTAGTTTTGTTTTTTAAGCAATGGTTCTCAATTTACAGGTTCAGAGGCATCATAGATTGTTTATGGTTGTGTTTTAGTTGTTTTTTAAGTTCTAGATACGTGTTATATCACCTTGAACATTTCGGATTAAAATAAATTTTTACACAACATTAAATTAATTGTAAAAAACACCTTCAGTCACAGTTCTTTAAAAAAAAAAAGTAAGCTGCAAGGAAATCTACTATTCTAACAGCTTGGAAAACTTTTCGTTATTTGATACAAACAAAAATTGTTTTGTCAATACTCAATGACGAATCTATTTTTAGATTTGATTGATTTTGGAATAGGCGAAAGCTGCTTAAAGTTTCAAATTGCTGCAGCATTTCAGAAGCTGTTGTATAGATCTATCTTAAAAGGAAAACTTTTAAAATATTAATGTACTCTTCGTGTAGTGCGGTATTTTTCTAATGTACTGGTTAAAGATGGTCACATAGTAAATGTATATTTTACTTTAACTTTTGTTTTTAAATTACATTTTATTATTGTTATTTTTTTTTTATTTTTTTTTTTTAGATTCTTTGGAGCAAAGGTCCACCTCTCATCAAAGATGTCACTAGTTTGAGTAATTTGAGTGCTATTTTTTTTTATTGGAACAGACAGATGCGGTTCAGTGAAGGAAGAGAAATTTAGAAGGCTGAACAGTTCTGTTTGTAAACCTTGCCTGGAGACACATGGTTATGGAGGAATATTAGTCTGAATGAACTTGACTGTTTTAAGAACCAAGACACAAGGCTGCAAGGCAATAGTCATAGGAGGATTTTAGATCTTTCTTATACAAGTACTGTAAAGAACTTTATTACAAGGAATTTAAGATATAAGTCAAATAAGGACTTTAGACTTCTTTCCCTCAAGGAATTTAAAAAAAAAAAACTCACTGAAGAATTTAGACCAAACGAAGTTGGATATTTATAGATCTGGAGACTAATGGACTACCTTGATGACACATCCACATAAAAGGTACGTAGCTAATACTAAGACTTAATACCCCAGGATGGAGTACATCACTTGGCCTTGGCTATTGGTCTACACCAGTGGTTCCCAGACTTGTTTGACCCATGGTCCCATTTTTATGGTCAAAACTTCCCCACGGACCCCCAAGTAAATAAACTGCATACATGCATAGTACAAAAAATACAAATCCAAAAAGCAACATTTTCATCATGAAGTATTTATTGAAATTATAACTTAAAATTAAAAAAACAAAAACAATTGATTTTGATTAGAATTTATGAGTGACATTATGTCCGACTCAATGTTCGTGAGTACCAGCAACAAACCCTAACAGCACCAATTTTTTTTTAAAAATATTTTTTTATTATTTTTTTTTAAATTTTTTTTTTTGTGATGATGTTTATAGCCGCATTGAATCTTTGCTCTACCAAACAGGAACAATTAATCTAAACAAATATAATTTTTATGCTAACCACCTTTATAATCAATGCACTGTAAGCCCCTTAAGAAACTAAATTATTTGGCAAGTTTGTGGACATACATTTATTAATCAACTTCCCCACCACTTCGCTATTTACAGAGGCGGCCCTTAGCAGTACGCGGGGCCATGGGCGGGTGTCATATAGGCTAGGGACTCTACAACACGGGACCTGTAGGAGTGTGCCCCAATCGCAACACCTTATAAAGGTCGCCTCTGTTCTTTAAGTTATTTTATCCACAATCCTTGCGGAATGTATTCAGCAAACATTCAAGTAACCAGATCTTATAACTGGAAAACAAAACTCTTTCCGTCGGATAGAAATCTCACTCCAGTTTCAGACTATTGATTTTCTCTTAGATCATCATATCTCTGACCTTTTCCAAGTAGCTCCCATAAAAAAGACTTAGATTACACTTCCTCCCACACTGACCGATATTGAACCCAACATGGCTCCGACACTGACCGACCAAGTTACGCAAGCCCATGTTTCAAATTTGTGTTTACTTTCCAAGGATAGTTTCCCCGCTCCCCTCCCCAACCCCACTTTAAAATTAGGCCATGTGCAGTAACTCCTGGTCGGCATAGGCTGTCCCTGTTTATCTCGGACGGCTGCATGTAAACCATTAGGTTAGAGAGTTCTTTCATGCTCAGTTTTATAACCTAAACATTTCACGACTAGGTCCACCTCCGAGAGAGGGTGAGAGAGAGAGAGAGAGAGAGAGTCGACCCCACCCCATTCACCCACACACATAGTGACACCACTTACAATATTGTAACCCCCCCCCAATCTCATGGAGGTGGCAGGTTTTAAAGTTGGTGGCAAAAATCTTGTTTGAAATTTCGCTAGCACTCTTCTTTAAATCTGATAATAGGTAATCGATCCCAAGCCACGGAGACACACATACTCATATGAAGACACTCACACACGTACATACAAACATACATGTATGACCACACTCACACACGTACATACAAACAAACATATATGAAGACACTCACACATGTACATACACACATACATGTATGACCACACTCACACACGTACATACAAACAAACATATATGAACACACTCACACATGTACATACACACATACATGTATGACCACACTCACACACGTACATACACACAAACATCAAGTTTAATATTGAACGTATACACGGCTATTGACAAGTCGGAGCTTTAAACTGTCTGTCCAGATTGCCTTTATTTTGTGTACTATATGTAGGGGGGCATCATCCAGCTAAGAAAAACATATTATGAAATCATGTTTAGTTATAGAAATATGCCTATAACATTATGACAGACTTTAGAATATTATATCAATATTATCATTGAATCTGGTCAAAGGCGTCGGTCTCAATGCATGTATCCAGTTGTGATGGAAGCGGTTGCCCTACTCGCCGCCCGGTAGAGACACCTCTGGTACTTAGGTTTCTATTGTGGCCCTTACTTGATGATGACAAATAAAATATTTGAGAACCACTGGGATCATACTTTTAAACTATCTCATGGACCTGTCATTGAAACACTTGATGACCTCATTCGTTGAGCGATTCTCTTTAAAAATTAACATTTGTGATCGTACATTGTTAATAGGTTAACGTAGAGTCCCATGAAAGACTTCAGGAAGCCAAAAGCTCAAGATATTTGACAGATAGTGTTGAATTGGACAACTACCTATCTGTCTTCAACTACCTGTCTTCACCTACCTGTCTTCACCTACCTGTCTTCTCGTTAGACCAGCTCCAGCACTTGTATCGACCTGTCTTCACCTACCTGTCTTCCCGTTAGACCGGCACCAACACTTGAACCTACCTGTCTTTTCGTTAGAGCGGCACCAGCACTTGAACCTACCTGTCATTTCGTTAGAGCGGCACCAGCACTTGTGTAATGTAACCAGCCATATTCGTCTATGTCTTTTACGTTGTAGGTTTATGTTAGCATGTCGTCTTAGCGTCACCGACTACGTGTAGTCAACAAGGGCAGGCCTCTATAAAACATACCACGAAGTTATTGTGTGGCGGGGTGGGGGTGGGCGGCTTCAAGTTTCCTCCAGACAATCTGAATCAATCTCAGGTAAATATCAGGTGTTTGGTCATTTCAGATGGGTTTATAGTCTCTATCTACCCCACCCCCTCTCGCTCTCTCTCCAACCGTCGCAACTTTCATACTCATCTTTTCTCACGTTCGTTTTATGTTCTCGTATGATTAATAAACAAGAGAACTGTCTGTCCCTATATTTTCTCATTCCCTTGAAACTCAATGTTCTTTTTTCCCTCTTTTTTTTCCCTGGCCTTCTAAAGTCATCATTTACTTCCACTTAATGCATTCCCAATCTTATTCCCCTACTCCCCTCTTTACAGCCTAACTCGTTGCCTTCCTTCCTCCTTTTATTTGCACCATTCTATCGACCTGCTTCTATTATTTCTTCTAGCCCCCCCCCTCTTCACCCATTTTCTTATCTCCCGTGTACGCAGAAAAAAATAATTGTTTACAGGCAAGAGTTAGGTCCCGTTGTGTCAAGGCTGTCCACAGAGTTAGGTCCCATTGTGTCAAGGCTGTCCACAGAGTTAGGTCCCGTTGTGTCAAGGCTGTCCACAGAGTTAGGTCCCGTTGTGTCAAGGCTGTCCACAGAGTTAGGTCCCGTTGTGTCAAGGCTGTCCGCAGAGTTAGGCCCCGTTGTGTCAAGGCTGTCCACAGAGTTAGGTCCCGTTGTGTCAAGGCTGTCCACAGAGTTAGGTCCCGTTGTGTCAAGGCTGTCCGCAGAGTTAGGTCCCGTTGTGTCAAGGCTGTCCACAGAGTTAGGTCCCGTTGTGTCAAGGCTGTCCACAGAGTTAGGTCCCGTTGTGTCAAGGCTGTCCACAGCTGACTGCAGGTTGTCCTACATTTGACAACGGCTTAGTTATTCATCGGTCTTAAATTCGGACAGCTATTTAATGATCTTCTTTACACTCAGGTCGCTACAATAAACGCCATAAATTGTATGTACTTTTTAAAATCCTTTATATTAACGCGTGGTGTCTGGTTGAGCCTTTGATTGTTTGTTTGTTTGCCGAAAAAAAATTGGATCGATTTTTAACCCACTTCCTCGTAAGCTAGCGAGCTGAAATTTTGCAGGGAAAAACTCGTGCCGATAATATAAATGATGGGTCAAAATTTCAGATCTATCGAACTTGCTCTAATTAAAATTATTGAATTTTTAGATTATTTTATTTTTTTCTATGTATCATGTTAATTTTTCTATTGTCTTGCGATGCGCATTATAATAAACATCCCTATAGCTATGTCTCATATATTTATAGTCACATACTTGTTTTTTTGTTATTTGAGTTTACTCTTAAACTAACAAGGTTCTTAGCTGTTAGGACTTAGAATTTTGATTTTTTTTGGCATTATCATTCGTATCTATATCAAACAGACGCTAATGAATTTCAACAGATTTATTCAAAAGTAACCGTTAAAAGAAAGATAAGAGAATATACAACTATTCCAATACAAAATGTAGGATCTTAGATTTTATTTTGTATATTACAGGCGATCCTTTCTTAGATTATGGTGCCTTACGCTTAAAGGCTTTAGGTCCAATTTTTTAAACAGATTTTTGAATGTTAATATTGTTACGTATCTAGGCATTGTTACCTATTTTTTTTGTTGTTTTCACTTGACCTGTTGCGGTCGAGAGACGGGTAGAAAATTCCCGAGGTTGTCTGCCCCTTTTGTGTAATGAGTTTTGTTTATGAGCGGCGGCGAGTTCAAGCCACACAGACCGTGTGACCGGTCCTTGACCTGTGTGTTTTCATCTGGTCAAAAATATGAGGTTTTCTTGTTCCGTCTCTTTAGAGAAGGTTCTAGCTCTGTCTTGTTGTTCACTTGTCCTGTTCTCGAATAGTATTCGAGAAACTACTAGAGTTGTCTTGAGCTCGAAGCGCGGTGGACTATAAAAAGACCGCCCGTATAACGTTGAGACGGACAAGACATACGGAGACAGCCGTGAGACAGAATAGCGGAGACTTTGCGTGACCCCTGCGTGGTATTGATAGTGTAAGTTGAGATTTTTCCTTTTCAAGGCCTTGCTGGTAATTGTAGTTATCTTTTAAAACTCTTGAAGTGTAATATTTTTACATGCCATTTTTGTAAAAGGGTTTGGTCAACCTCTCAATTCTGTATTGAGTAGATGTTTGTGTTTTTTTTTTGCTTGTAACTTAATGTGATTCATTTAAAAGTACTATTTGATTTATATTTTATTAAACATTCAGTTAATATTTTACTTTCCGATTTCTTGTGTTATTCATTGTAAGTCTGTGGTTAAATTCAGACTTAAGATAGTGACACAACGGCTTTTTCTATTGTCACGTTCCCCTAGACAAGCCAATACAAATTAGAATAGATATAATTCAATTCGTAATACGTGACAATATTGTGTACGTTTTCCTGGTTTAAAGAAACAGAATTTTATTATACATTGACTTCTATCCACTTGTGTCTAACTGAGCATTGTATTAGACATTTATTGTTAACAAGATCAAATATTGATGAAGAGAAAGTTCTAGAAAGCAATGCCACTCAGATGTCTGCATGTCCTATCACCGCTGGCCTCCTACCAACGTGAGCCAATTATTTCTATACACCGTCTAGCATACTCCATTATTAATGGGCTGGATTTAATACCACAGTTACGCCCCGTTCCTCTCACCTCTCTTACCTCCCCTTGGCCCCGTCTTTGACTCCCATCACACAACACGCGGGAAATTCTTGTCCTGATGACACGTGGTCTCACCTGCCAGGTGATTGAGGCACGTGTTTTACGGGGTGCTGAGGATCTCGGGCACCTTTATTGCTGGTTCGTCTCGAGTTAATACATGACCGTCTTGAGTTAATACATGACCGTCTGAGTTAATACATGACCGTCTTGAGTTAATACATGACCGTCTTGAGTTAATACATGACCGTCTTGAGTTAATACATGACCGTCTTGAGTTAATACATGACCGTCTGAGTTAATACATGACCGTCTTGAATTAATACATGATCGTCTGAGTTAATACATGACCGTCTTGAGTTAATACATGACCGCCTGAGTTAATACATGACCGTCTTGAGTTAATACATGACCATCTTGAGTTAATACATGATCGTCTTGAGTTAATACATGACCGTCTTGAGTTAATACATGACCGCCTGAGTTAATACATGACCGTCTTCAGTTAATACATGACCATCTTGAGTTAATACATGACCGTCTTGAGGTAATACATGACCGTCTTGAGTTAATACATGACCGTCTTGAGTTAATACATGACCGTCTTGAGTTAATACATGACCGCCTGAGTTAATACATGACCGTCTTGAGTTAATACATGACCGTCTTGAGTTAATACATGACCGTCTTGAGTTAATACACGACCGTCTGAGTTAATACATGACCGTCTTGAGTTAATACATGACCGTCTTGAGTTAATACATGACCGTCTTGAGTTAATACATGACCGTCTTGAGTTAATACATGACCACCTGAGTTAATACATGATCGCCTGAGTTAATACATGACCATCTTGAGTTAATACATGACCGTCTTGAGTTACTACATGACCGTCTTGAGTTAATACATGACCGTCTTGAGTTAATACATGACCGTCTTGAGTTAATACATGACCGTCTTGAGTTAATACATGACCGTCTTGAGTTAATACATGACCATCTTAAGTTAATACATGACCATCTTGAGTTAATACATGACCGTCTTGAGTTAATACATGACCATCTTAAGTTAATACATGACCGTCTTGAGTTAATACATGACCGTCTTGAGTTAATACATGACCATCTTGAGTTAATACATGACCATCTTGAGTTAATACATGACCGCCTGAGTTAATACATGACCATCTTGAGT
Source organism: Radix auricularia (assembly GCA_002072015.1). Lineage (NCBI taxonomy): Eukaryota > Metazoa > Mollusca > Gastropoda > Lymnaeidae > Radix > Radix auricularia. The sequence continues at coordinate 145,966 of MUZC01000118.1, read as the reverse complement.
TAATTCATGACCGCCTGAGTTAATACATGACCATCTTGAGTTAATAAATGACCGTCTTGAGTTAATACATGACAATCTTGAGTTAATACATGACCATTTTGAGTTAATACATGACCATCTTGAGTTAATACATGACCGTCTGGAGTTAATACATGACCATCTTGAGTTAATACATGACCGACTTGAGTTAATACATGACCGTCTTGAGTTAATACATGACCGTCTTGAGTTAATACATGACTGTCTTGAGTTAATACATGACCGTCTTGAGTTAATACATGACCGTCTTGAGTTAATACACGACCGTCTGAGTTAATACATGACCGTCTTGAGTTAATACATGACCGTCTTGAGTTAATACATGACC
>MUZC01000118.1:68459-124914 GCA_002072015.1 Radix auricularia | reverse complement strand
CCAGCATACACCCAGCATACACCCAGCATGCATCCAGCATACACCCAGCATACACCCAGCATGCATCCAGCATACACCCAGCAGACACCCAGCATACACCCAGCATACACCCAGCATACATCCAGCATGCATCCAGCATACACCCAGCATACACCCAGCATACACCCAGCATGCATCCAGCATACACCCAGCATACACCCAGCATGCATCCAGCATACATCCAGCATACACCCAGCAGACATCCAGCATACACCCAGCATACACCCAGCATACATCCAGCATACACCCAGCATACACCCAGCATGCATCCAGCATACACCCATGAAACTGTCAGCCCGGGTCTGGTATATTTAACTTATAGTTGGACATTTAGTGCCTGGTAAATTATGACACAGTTAAATGCTGTAGTAAACTTCAGAGGTCTTGGTAATGTAATAAAATGAACGCCTTTCTTCAACGACCCTAACAGCAGTTGAAATATGTTTTCTTAGTTATATGGCCTCTCACCCTAGCCCTAACCTAATGGCTAACTATAACACCAGTAAAACAAAAAACCCCGGTAAAAAAAACAACAACAACACTTTTTGTTTTCAATTACCATGAAGAAAGCCGAAAATATTATAACTACGTTATTTTTATTACGATAACAAAATTTAGCATCTTAAATCACCCATTAAAAATGTTAAGTAGAATTTCAGTGTGTGATACAACAAGCTACACACATAAACATTACACATACAGCTAGGCGGGTAAGGGTGGGGGTAAGTGAGGACAATATCAGCTATTGTATTACAATACCCATGCTGCTGCCAGCGATTGTTGACAGAAATAAATGAATACTCCATTGCCCATACATCAGGATTGTTGATTTCATGTGTATTCGATTTCACGCTTATGTACGATGGCTATAAATTGTTATATTAGCATCGTCTCCGCTATTCCACTTTCTGCACTATCTCCACTCCTACACTCCCTACATTGCTTCCTTCTGCATTCACTCCACTCCTACACGCCATGCTGGTAATCACACCACTCCTACACGCCATGCTGGTACTCACACCACACCTACACGCCATGCTGGTACTCACACCACACCTACACGCCATGCTGGTACTCACACCACTCCTACACGCCATGCTGGTACTCACACCACTCCTACACGCCATGCTGGTACTCACACCACACCTACACGCCATGCTGGTACAAACTTCTCTCCTACACGCCATGCTGGTACTCACTTCTCTCCTACACGCCATGCTGGTACTCACTTCTCTCCTACATGCCATGCTGGTACTCATTCCACATCTAATACAAATCTTGTGTCACACGCACAGCGTCCTAAAACCATCCAGTATTATTGAGTCCTATCAGGACCAAAAGTTTGTCCTCTCATCGTCCTACTACCGTCCAGTGTTATTGAGTCCTACCAGGACCAAGAGTTTGTCCTCTCATCGTCCGTATCCAGATCGCAAACAGCTGATCAGTTCAAAATCGACACGAAGAACTTTTAGATCAGTCACGTGACAATATTCCAGTTTTTTGGGGTTTTATTTTAATTTTTCTAAGGCTACTGAAAGGTGCAAGATTTTAAAAAAATTGTTACTAAAGTTCATCGCCAGTAATTATATAAATGTTATCAATATTAAGACGCCACTGTTAATTAGTTTACCCACCCCTTTCCTTGGACCCACGGAGCAGATATGGTGGCTTATTTATCACAGCTGCCAAAAAAAAAAGTTTCTGCCTTTGAGGACATGTTTCATGGCCAGCTGGGTCAAGCTGACCCACCTCTTCCAGTGTTACTCACGTCCTGTCCTATCAGGAGCCTAGTGCTATCAGGGTCCTGGTCCTATCACGTCCTGGTCCAATCAATGGCCACCTGACCGAACATGTTAGCTGACTAAGAGATAAACGCTTTTATAATCTGGGACTACCAGATATTGAGTAACTGTGGGAAAATGTTCATTGCCTATCTTCTCCAGTCATCGTCTACCCCTCTCTTCTACTCATGTCATCTTCTACTGTCCACTTCTAATATCGCCATCTTCCTCTACCATCGTCTTCTCCTTCTTTCTCCTTCTATTGTTATATTCTGCTCCTGTACTTACTAAATACGTCCAAATATACTGCTTCCAAGCAATGTTTCCTCTAAGGATCGTTAGTCCATGTGGAAAAGAAAAAAAAAAAAGCAAATTTCTAGGACATCAGACATAACTTTACAAATTTTGCTGCGCGGTAAATCTAAACTGCTCCGCGGCGTAGTTTAGATGGCTACACCTCCACGCGTCTTAAGAGAAAATTGGTTCCAAGTTGTTCTCATAACGCTGAAGCGAATATTTCTGAAAACATTTTGCAAATTAAAAAAAAACATAATGGTTGCAACTATTACTTGTTGTAGTAATATTTAATCAACGTTTACGAGGAAATTCTAGGTATTGATAATATAATCTTCAACCGTCCTGACACCTTGCACAAACTGTCAGCCAGAGCAGCCCCCCTCCATCACCAACCCTAACTACAGCTATCTGATCGGAGTCGGCACAAGAAGAAAACTAAAGATTACCACATTCCACTTTTTGTGAGAAATTTTGTTGTTAATTCATACGAATCTACCACAGATTAGAGTGTCGTAAACAAATGACACATAATGTCAAGATTGATTCTGTCATTTACTGACATTTCTTGAAGAAAAATAATTTCGTAACAACCGACCATTTCAGACTCGCAGGCCCTCGTGGAAGATACTTTCCTTCAATCAGGGGCGGCCTTAAAGGTTGAGGATTAGGGTAACCGATCCACACACCTCGATATATATGTTGTAGAGGTTTAACCCCCCCCCCCCCAAACTTTTATATCTAACCCTGGCGCACGTCACCACCAGGCCCCGCCTACTACCACAAGTCACTCGCCCAAGGCCCCGCCTACTACCACAAGTCACTCGACCAAGGCCCCACCTACTAACACAAGTCACTCGCCCAAGGCCCCGCCTACTACCACAAGTCACTCGCCCCAGGCCCCACGTACTACCACAAGTCACTCGCCCAAGGCCCCACGTACTACCATACGTCACTCGCCCCAGGCCCCACGTACTACCGCAAGTCACTCGCCCAAGGCCCCACGTACTACCACAAGTCACTCGCCCAAGGCCCCGCCTACTACCACAAGTCACTCGCCCAAGGCCCCGCCTACTACCGCAAGTCACTCGCCCAAGGCCCCGCCTACTACCACAAGTCACTCGCCCAAGGCCCCACGTACTACCACAAGTCACTCGCCCCAGGCCCCACGTACTACCACAAGTCACTGCCCAAGGCCCCGCCTACTACCGAGACCACCTCTGTTTTCTTCCAGCAACCAACTCCAAGTTTGATTTCAGTTTCCACTTGTTATTTTCTTGTGTTGGTAAACTCGAGCCCACACACCCACACACCACCACACACACCTGCACACAACCTACATCCCAACCACAAACCCACACACTCTACACCCCACCCGCACACCCATACACACCACACTCGCACACCCCCACACACCACCACATACCTCCCCCCACACAACCTACATCCCAACCACATACCCACACACACCCACACACACTCTACACCCTACCCGCACACCCATACACACCCCACAACCACACTTACACACACACCCTACACCACACAGACATCCCTCACTCCACCCCACACACCCTACACCACCACACACACCCCCACACAACCTACACCCCAACCCCACACACACCCGCGCACACTCTACACCCTACAACCACACCCCTATACACCCTACAACCCCACACACATCCCACACTCCACCCCCACACCCACCCACATCCAACCCAGGCACCGCACATGTCGTGACTGACAAGCTCGGTGTGTTCATGACAGTGAAATACATCCGCTTTTAATACTTTACACGCGTGGCATATCAGGTGCCAGGCATGGCAGTTTGCCTAATGACATTCTATAAGTATAAATTGGCGTCTCTTGCCTGCCTGTCAGCTAAGGACATACAGTGATTCAGTGGTACGAAGAAGTATAAACAGGTTTTTAAAAAATAATAATTTTTTTATTGACCCGTCGAAATCAGTATTGAAAAAAACGTAATTATTTAAGCATTGTATTTTTCTTGTCGTTTTGACACACAATTTCAGACATCTGTCAACTTACAAATTTAAGTCATTTATTAATATTAAAAGTTCGTTATAAACATCCGTGTGACTTGGTGGGAATGGTATCGTACTGGGGCCCGCAACGCCCATCTCCCCACAAACATTCTATACATGCCATGGCCGTGGTGGGTGTTGGGGCAGGGTTAAACTGCCCCTAACCACGCCCCTGACGGCCCATCCTTACAGAAGAACCTTAACGTAGACTTTAAGATGCCGCGGTAAAAGATTTTAAATGGAAAATGATATTGTTATCAGAGAATCTTAATATATTTTATTGGGCATGGGTATATTCTCGTTTATTGTCATCGCTTATTACACCAAGCTTAAACTGACTTCCTATTTCTTACACTACCGTCCTTCTTTTATGAAATAAGGTACGAACATTGGCACTAATGTCGAAACCCTTGTAATCCATACCTTAAATAAGGTACGTACATTGGCACAAATGTCGAAACCCTTGTAATCCATACCTTAAATAAGGTACGTACATTGGCACAAATGTTGGAACCCTTGTAATCCATACCTTAAATGAGGTACGTACATTGGCACTAATGTCGAAACCCTTGTAATGCATACCTTAAATGAGGTACGTACATTGGCACTAATGTCGAAACCCTTGTAATCCATACCTTAAATTAGGTACGTACATTGGCACAAATGTTGGAACCCTTGTAATCCATACCTTAAATAAGGTACGTACATTGGCACGAATGTTAGAACCCTTGTACTCCATACCTTAAATGAGTTACGTACATTGGCACGAATGTTGGAACCCTTGTAATCCATACCTTAAATGAGGTACGTACATTGGCACGAGTGTTGGAACCCTTGTAATCCATACCTTAAATGAGGTACGAACATTGGCACAAATGTTGGAACCCTTGTAATCCATACCTTAAATAAGGTACGTACATTGGCACGAATGTTGGTACCCTTGTACTGCATACCTTAAATAAGGTACGTACATTGGCACGAATTTGGAACCCTTGTACTCCATACCTTAACGCAACCCCGAACAGACAGCCATCCGCGTTAAATTGAAATCCCCACAGTGGAGCAAGAGAGAACATTCTAGAAATGTCGAGATGACGAGCAAGATGGGAACATTAATACCTGGTCGAGAAATAAATGAAGTGCAGTCATATACGTCATTGGACACAGCCCGCCCCATCATTCGTTAATGATGATGTCTAGGAAGATGAATTGGATAAAAAACATAACAACTAGACGTCGGTATTAATTGCAGATAATTATCTTGTAACGGTGATATGTTAGCCTCGAGTTCTTCTGTCGTCTGGTGGTGACGGAGCATAGGATTAGATGGCCTACTGGTGGGGATGGTGAGGTAGCATAGGATTAGATGGCCTACTGGTGGGGATGGTGAGGTAGCATTGGATTAGTTGGCCTACTGAGTTGGGTTGGATTTTGGATTAGATTGCCTGCATTTGGTGATGGTGGGTGGGCATTAGATTGGATGGCCTACTTTTGGTGATGGTGGGTGGGCATTAGATTGGATGGCCTACTTTTGGTGATGGTGGGTGGGCATTAGATTGGATGGCCAACTGGTGGTGATGGTGGGTGGGCATCGGATTAAATTGCCTACTGGTGATGATGGTGAGTGGGAATTTGATTGCGTACTGATGTATGGTGAGTGTTCATTGGATTTCCTATTGACCGTGATTGTATAGAGGCATTAAATTTAGAACTTCTAGGTGTCTAGACAATATTAAGATAACATTTGTTGTATAGATTGAATCACGGTTGTCATATTTGCATTTCTTTTAAAAAATATGTCATAATATTTCCGAAAAAAACCAACAAATGATTTATTAAAGTGTACCAAAAGTTTCCACAAATTTGAATGATTATCGTGTCCAGATATTTCCACAAAATTTAAATGATTAACTCCTCAAGACGCACGATTAAGTGTTTTTTTTTTTAGCTTGCAAAATAGATGACGAGTGCAGGAGCTAGGCTCGCGCGCTTGCACATCTTGTAACCCGATCACTTGAACCGATCGGCTCGGGGTAATTAAGTGATTAATCTTTTGTGTTATTATCGATCTAAGCAGAGTTGTGGCGGTGTCGGACGGGCATCTTTCTTTCATACCTGATCAAAAGGCGAAAGTAAATGGACGGGTGAGTGTTAAGGAGGTATAGGGGTGAGGGGGGGACCAAGTACAGGGTGTTAGGGAGGTAGAGGTGGGAGGGGAGCAAAGTACAGGGCGTTGGAGGGTACAAATAACATTCAAGCATTTCCCGTTGAGCTAGTCGACCTTACCTGATCAAAGCGTTAGTGTGATCAAGCGAATGACGATTATCGATTATCAAACAGAGATTGTTGACTTCTGCTGAATGATGTCAGGGTGCCATGTGATCTGATTTCTGCTAAAATTCTGACAAATATTGTGATTGAAACTAGATTTTAAACAAGCCTTTTGATAATATCTTCTCAGATCATGTTGCTGTTGTTGATGTAGTTCACGTGTAGACCAGACAGTATACTGCCGCTCACACAATACTCATCAAATGATAAGGTTGTTGATGTATTACTTTTATTCATCACATTGTTGTCATGAACTTTTACTTTGAGATTGCTCTTTTCTCATTTCCCATTGAAAGGAAGGGGAAGATAAAACAACAACAACAACCCAGCCATATGTAAAACATCAACATTATAAGAGAATCAATGAGTTGATTCCTTGTCAATGATTTCATTTGTCTGACACCGCCATAGTTGTTTCCTCGTTGTTATGGGCACAACTTCCGGTGAAAGTCCTGGGACAGCAGACGTAGAGACCCGGATAACGTCCCAGATGACAAGACGTTGACTTGTGAGTGTCCACACGCCAACTTAAGTCGATATCGAAGACGTAATGACGTCGGCCTGCAGGGCTTAAAATCGACATTTAGCTGATGGCGATCTTCAAGATTTGGTTTTAAATGGCATTCATATTCCGGGTCGGGAGAGGGAGGGGGAGAGAAATCCTATCGATTTGTTGACAGGACAAAGCTGTAAGGGGGTAAATATTTGTGTATGTAGACAGGACAAAGCTGTAAGGGGGTAAACATTTGTGTATGTAGACAGGACACAGCTGTAAGGGGGTAAATATTTTTGTATGTAGACAGGACAAAGCTGTAAGGGGGTAAATATTTGTTGATCTTTCAACTAGGTGTACTGTCTAGTAATCAAATAAAAGCCTTTCACTGGATCACATATCAAAACTGTTGCTCCTTGTTCTAAGTATATCAGATTATCAGACGTGATTATATTCAGGCTGTAACACGATATATTTGTAAGGTTTGCTTCTGCTGACTTATGACTCTTGACCACTGACCACCGACCCTTGACCACTGACCACCAACACTTGACTGTTGTGGGCAAAGTTAATATTGCCATGTTTTCTAGCTCGACTTGCTCCATGTTCGCTAAGGACCGTCTCAGTCATCTTGACCACTGACCACCGACCCTTGACCACTGACCACCGACCCTTGACCACTGACCACTAATATTGCCATGTTTTCTAGCTCGACTTGCTCCATGTTCGCTAAGGACCGTCTCAGTCATCTTGACCTACGGACGTCTGCTCTCTAGCCTCACTTGTACACTGACCATGTCTTGCATATTGTCTGGCTGACACATGTCTACCTCCTGGTCTTCAGAATGTCTGCCTCGAGCTTAAGTTTACCGTACACCAACCCGCTCACAGAGAGTCTTCTTGCACGGTAATGTCTAACTTTGTTTATATATTTTTTCTTGGGGCGGAAGTCTGCAGACCATTAAGTCGAGCTGGGGGTGCTAATAGAAGATAAATAAATCATGAGGAGTGGATTCAATGATCTTGGGTGGTAACTTGGCTCTGACAACTGTGGTATCAATGATCTTGGGTGGTAACTTAGCTCTGACAACTGTGGTATCAATGATCTTGGGTGGTAACTTGGCTCTGACAACTGACAAGTGTGGTATCAATGATCTTGGGTGGTAACTTGGCTCTAACAACTGTGGTATCAATGATCTTGGGTGGTAACTTAGCTCTGACAACTGTGGTATCAACGATCTTGGGTGGTAACTTGGCTCTGACAACTGTGGTATCAATGATCTTGGGTGGTAACTTGGCTCTGACAACTGACAAGTGTGGTATCAATGATCTTGGGTGGTAACTTGGCTCTAACAACTGACTAGTGTGGATTCCATGATCTTGGGAGGTAACTTAGCTCTAACAACTGACAAGTGTGGATTCCATGATCTTGGGTGGTAACTTAGCTCTAACAACTGACAAGTGTGGATTCAATGATCTTGGGTGGTAACTTGGCTCTGAAAACTGACAAGTGTGGATTCAATGATCTTGGGTGGTAACTTAGCTCTGACAACTGACAAGTGTGGCTTCAATGATCTTGGGTGGTAACTTAGCTCTAACAACTGACAAGTGTGGCTTCAATGATCTTGGGTGGTAACTTGGCTCTGACAACTGACAAGTGTGGATTCAATGATCTTGGGTGGTAACTTGGCTCTAACAACTGACTAGTGTGGATTCCATGATCTTGGGAGGTAACTTAGCTCTAACAACTGACAAGTGTGGATTCCATGATCTTGGGAGGTAACTTGGCTCTGACAACTGACAAGTGTGGCTTCAATGATCTTGGGTGGTAACTTGGCTGTGACAACTGACAAGTGTGGATTCAATGATCTTGGGTGGTAACTTAGCTCTAACAACTGACAAGTGTGCCTCAAGTGACATAATGCGAAGGCGTACTATTGGGTGGTAACATAGTTTTGAGAACTAACAAGTATCGTAAGTTTAATTAGAGTTATTGAATTCTAAGGCTTAATTCGGGCGGACGGCAAATAAATTGTCTTTACCGTGAACAAATATTTTTAAAAAGAAGTAATAGACAAAAGTTGATTAGAAGAGTTGAGTGAAATCCGAAAATTGGATGATAAGAATTTGGATAGAGAAAACGCTAAAAACTTTAAAACGAATGTAAAAAAGAGCTCTACCAAAGACTGTTTGAATCCATCCTCCACTGACGTCGAATCAATCGGGGTTATGGAATCAGCAAGGTGAAGTTAAGGAGCCGAACCACCCCCCCCTCCCAGAAAAATTCACTTGCAGAATGTGACCGTGGAAACAAAGGCTAAACAAAAACAAATTCAAGAGTAATTCATAAAAAAAATCCGTTTCGAGTTTGAAAAAGAAAAGAAATAAAATTTCTACATCAATTCCATTAATAGCTTCGGATTTGATTATGTCACTAGACAACAAACCTCTTTCATTCTTAACTCCGCACCACTTCTCTCCTCTTCGCTTCACTCCCCTCGGCTACCACCACTCCTCCCCTCCCTTCCCCAACCCTTCACTTCGATTACCCACATTAATTTTATCTCTTACATAAAACAGAAAATGCAAATGCACTTGAAATGATGACGTTTAAATGCATTGGTGCCGTCCCTTTGACTTCACCGCTAGGCGGCGTGCTAAGAGTATTGAGTTGGTAGTTAATGCGCCCCAGGGTCTCACCATCGCTTGGTTCCTGTCTCTAGTTGTCTCAGTCCTGGAAGTCAGGGATCAACTAAGGAGCGAGACACTCTAAGATGGCAAGACATTTTTTTTTTAGTCAGCCCCCCCCTCCACCCTCACCACGCCTTCCCTGGAGGCACAAGGAGAATCCAGTGAGTGGATAACCAGTTGAGGTTAATGGATTGATCTTAAATTAATGAAGACTTGAAAACATACGTGGAACTGAATTCCCGTCTCTTTAGTTGTATGCTAATGAAACACAATCCCGAGGACTCCTTGATTCTGTATCAAGGTGGATAACAAAATAATAATTAAAAAAACAAAAAAAAACTAAACTTTAATGTTAAGAAAATTCAATACATTAAATTTCAAGATGATCACATTCTTGATTTATTTAAAACGGTCACTCTGAATGTGTATGAAATTCGGTGTCATCATAAACTCCCAGGTACCACTGAATGTATATGTCTATACCCAAAATCCCCACCATTTCCCCAAACAATCCCCACCATTTCCTCAAACAATCCCCACCATTTCCCCAAACAATCCCCACCATTTCCCCAAACAATCCCCACCATTTCCCCAAACAATCCCCACCATTTCCCCAAACAATCCCCAACACTTCCCCAAACAATCCCCAACATTTCCCCAAAACGATCACCACCATTTCCCCAAACAAACCCCACACCCACTTAGCATTAGTCTCTTCCATCAACAACTAACACGCCAGCCCTAAATCTCCACTTATTTATCCGAAACCACATCTTTTAATATTCATTATTACAATTACCCCTCCCCACACACACACACAATACACACACTCAAACACACACACACACACACACACACACATACACACACACACACACACACACACACACACTTACCGACCAATCCGATCTAAGACTATAACCTATCACATAAACTACAATAATTTGATGTATAAAACTTTGTAGTATTATAATATATTTTAACGAGACGGTCCTTTCAAAGAGTGTATATATTCTTATGGAAATCCTGCACATGACACAAAAACGTTTTGCCGCTCATAGTGTTCCCTTTGATTAAGCCCCCCCCACCCTACTAAACGAGGCTTTCCCTATCCCCATTTTATTACACCTCTACTACTCCCCGTCCTAATAACACCCTTCCTACTGCCCCTACTTTTCAGATTTTCCTCCACCAGTGTTTTTACACCTTCCCTAATACCTGCCCCATACCTCATCCCCCTTTCTCAGCCACTTTATTCTCACGAAATAATACAATAAACCAGCCCACAGTAAAATTACTGAGATTACAGTGTTACTGACTAAGTTACTGTTATTGACTAAGTTACTGTTAATGACTAAGTTACTGTTAGTGACTAAGTTACTGTTAGTGACTAAGTTACTGTTAGTGACTAAGTTACTGTTAGTGACTAAGTTACTGTTGTTAGTGACTAAGTTACTGTTAGTGACTAAGTTACTGTTAGTGACTAAGTTACTGTTAGTGACTAAGTTACTGTTATTGACTAAGTTACTGTTATTGACTAATTTACTACTATTGACTAAGTTACTGAGACTATCTCCCACCATCTCTTGTTAGAACAGCTGAAATGCAGACAGCAGTGTAAATTACTTTCAGTAGTTTAAAAAAAAAAAAAAAAAATTCCCTTAACATCAAAAAGTTATTGCACATTTATATGTGTATTCTCTTAGACACATACAAAACAATTTGTTCGGTTCGGCTCATTCGTCGCGGTCCATTATTCTTCCATTAGGTCAATTATTTCTCCAACCGTTGCTTGCATGACCCGTTAGTGTATGTTGTTGTGGCTCTAGTGAGTGAGAGAAACAAAAATCATTGGGCATTTCCTCAATAAAATCTACAGAAATATTAAAGTTCAGATTCCAAACATTGTATACGTGGTTTGAGAAGTCCGTTTCTCTCGTCTTGACTTTTACGACATATTATGACAAATATAGATATGTATTTATACTTGTGTATTCAGCTTGTTGGGCTAATCGTTAGAATTGTTAGATGGAGTCCTACGACTACTCAAATTACTTCATGAATTTTTTGTTTTATTTTGTTGTTATGGTCAATAAATATATGTAGGGTTTTTTGAAAATATGATGGATCTCTTGAATAATTTTGATGTCATTCTAATGTACTTGACAGCAAAGCAAATACAGTTGATATTCACAATACGACATTTTACCCGTCCAATATGATATTTTTTATTCCCCATACAAGTTTTAAACGAACAACACTTGTTTCTTTGAACTTTTTGTTTTCCGTCTTATTTTGACATTCCATAACGTCCCTCTACTTGTCAGCAACAGATCAAAATGCTCTTTGTTTAACCTCATCATTTCAATATCTCGACCGAGTCTCACAAAGACAATAGATAAAAGATTCCCCCCCCCCCCTCACTTCTGCTTTTAAATGCCAGAACTACTTACGAATAATGGCGTCGCGTGTTCGCGACATTTCCTTACATCCGGGTCGCACACAAGGAAAAACATTCACTGCGGGATAACTCTTGTTTCCGGTTCCTTTCTGTCGGTTCTCTGGATTCAGATGGCAATAATGCAGAGAAGACACAGTCATAAAAACATAATCATCTTTCGATGAACGGTTATGTTATTCCCATTCCGACCATATTGTCCTTCCGTTTCAAGCCTTTCCTAACGGTCTTTGTCGATTGTTGCGAAATCATCTTTTAACCCGGTTTTCATTTGATTGATGTTTTATGACGGCCAAGCACTTCTACTTAATGGTATTTTCCTTCGGAAGAGTTAAAAAAAAAAAAAAACAAACAATAACAAATAATCTCAAATACATTTTTACGATAATTTATTTGATTCGTTAACTTCATTTAAGGAAATAGCTTTTGATGTATTTGAAAAAAACGGAACAATTTTATTTAAAAACTTTTACGAAGTGTAACATTGTAAATCTACTTGTTTTTATGTGAAGTACTGTGAGCATTGCTACTTGCTGGGGTAAAGCGCTATATAAATGATCAAATTAAAATTATAATTATTAAACTGAAATCTAGAGTTGATCATGTACAAAACATTGAAATTCAAGACGCCAATAACTAAACTCCGAAATCCTGCCCAGCATCCACACTTCCCAACTTGCGTTAACCACACTCCCCAACTATCGTCATCTGCACTCAATAATTAGCATTATCCACACTCCCCAACTAACGTTATCCACACTCCCGAACTATCGTTATCCACATTCCCAAACCTGCCTTATCCTCCCTCCCCGACCCTCACTACAACAAACCCCTACCCACCACACTAACCCAATCTGTCAACCAAACTATCATTCTTCTTTACCGGACATTCCTCTACGGCCAAAAAAGCTGAGAAATCTGTTGCCAGCTATCACATGTAATAGAAAATACAATTCTACGAGGCCTGGAAAGGCTTAAAAACTATTTAGCCGGCTTTGTGTGTGTGCGTGGTTGTGTTGGTTTGTGTGCGTGTGTGCGTGTGCGTGCGCGTGTTTGTACACTCATTGTTAGTAATCGATTGTTTTCTTGGCTCGTGCTGTGCGCATGGAGTCGAGTACCAATTAATCATCCTCAAAATCGATCACAATTGCTCGGGCCACTCACCTCCTAATACATGAACGATTTGAATTATTGTACATGATTATTTTAACGATGTCAACTCGCCAGTTGCTTGTGCGCCAGTGAAACTCTGTACCTGTTCTACAGCCGTATGGCTGCTCTACAACTTAACGCCACTATATGCATTATCAATTGATCACGGGTCTATAACACATATCCCAATATTTTTCAAGGTAAAGAAGTTTGTTGCTCACAAAAGCCATCATCAAGTTTACCTCTTAGGAGTCCACACGTTTATGACTCGTCTCACTATACATGGCACCCGTTATTGTACTCAGAGGTTGAGATCTTTTTGTTTGTATTAACGTGAGAATCACTGGCTTAAAACGGGCTGTAAACAAAGTTAATTTTTAATATCAACGTTCGACGCGTTAAATTCAATGTTTAGAAAAAGCAATTCAAGTCAACCCTATTCACCACCAGGGTCACCCATGAATTTCCTCAGGTCTTGGATGGGTGACTACTTGCTTTAAGAAGCTGTCAAGGTTATAACGTGTTTAAACATTCCAGAAAATTTTTCATCACTTATTTTGTGTAGTTAGTGAGTAAATCTTTTTTGTTATTGAAAAGAAATTTAAACATGGATATAAATGTTTACTGATTGACAATTGTATTCGATTTTGCATTCAGCTGAACTAGGTATAATCTTCATCCAAATATAGGCAGCACTAATAAATAATCGAATATTTCCTGATGCCTCTTTGTCGTTATTTTAGCCATGAAACAATGTTATGACAGCAGCGCCGATACCAAATTCCCCGTGAAAAATCGCTGGCAACGGTTCTCTTTACTTTTTTCCATGTCATTTTTTCAGAGTACCGCGCAAGAGGACATTGAAAAGTCGATTGTAATGTTAAAATCGATTCGTTATCGTAAAGTTGGATTTCATTTTCCTAAAGATCAAGTATATTAATTATGGCAAATTATTATTTAAAAAAAAAATTTCTTGGGGGTAAATGAAAGGATTTTTTTGCCTTGTTTAAAACGTAATAAAGTCAACATCGAATTAAGGTTGACTGAATATTGAATACCTTGCATAAGAAATGACATTTATTATTAACAATAGTTAACTATTTAAACTTTCATGTAGCTGGTTTAGAAAAGTTCGTCACCGGAACTTAAAGTTACTAGAGTTAAAGTGTGGGGATCGATACAGGATGGATGGAGGAAAGGGAGGGGAAAAACTGAAGTTTTTTTGCTTTTTTTTGTTTTGTTATTTTAAAAAAAACTTGCATTGCATGTTTACAAAGATAAAATTATATGCGGGGATTTCATGTTTTTGCAGTTTTTTGTAATGAAAGAAAACAACGTTTGTGTAAGTTCTATTTTAAGTATCCAGGTGTTCGGTGTAGTTTTGTTGCGATATGTGCCGGGTGGCAAAGGTTTATGTAGCGGTATGTTCTGGTTGGTAGAATACTTCATATGAGAGATCTAAAGGTTTGCGGTGTGTGTTATTTATAAAGTTGTTAGATCCTTATGTTTGTTTTTCTTAGTATGTTATTAAGATTGTTGATATTCCAAACTTTCATGAAAGTAAAGATCAGTTACACTTGACTTAGTCAAAATTGAACCTTTTTTACTGATATAAATTTATGGAGACTTTAAGTTTCATCAGTTGTTTGTCATAAATAATGGGAACTATCATCAAGATAAAAATATGGGAATTATGATAACAATTGAACTTATCATGAAACTTGTATAATCTTGAAACTTGTATAATCATGAAACTTTTATAATCATGAAACTTGTATAAGCATGAAACTTGTATAAACATGCAAATTGTATAATCATGAAACTTTATATAATCATGAAACGTGTATAAGTATGGCACTTGTATGATCATGAAACTTGTATAATCATGAAACTTGTATAATCATGAAACTTGTATAATCATGAAACTTGTATATTGAGTATCATAATGTTGTAATCCTCTGACCCAATATATGTTGAATAATGTAGCCGACATCAGCTCTTGAGAAGGAACTTTACACGCAAAGTAGACGAATTCAGATTTTCAACAGGCAGCTCCATGTTTTCTGTAACTGGCCTGTGAATCTAATGATGACCCCGAGCCACGTTAAATGAATGTCAGTTGTGGCCCTTGTCCCTTACTTGAGCCCGAATCCAGGAACTTCTGCCACAGGGGCGGATCGCCTCAGGCTCAAAGAAACATCGTCTCAGAAGTTTGTAGTTGTCCCTACAGGTCATAATTTGGTCAATTATCTGATGGTGGTGTTGTTAGGCCCCCAGGGGCGTCTAACGGAATGACCAGGGTGGCTGGTCTATCGAGGCGCCCTTTCCCCCCGGCTCTGAAGTAGGTCATTAGAAGTTTGCTCAAACAATGGGGTCTCTGTCTGTTTCCACTTCAATTTCTGGTAGGGTCGTCTATCTCTCTGTCTCCCTCGATATAGTTGTAGAACATTAACCCCTCTCCCACCGCTTAGTCTGTTTATGTAAGCTGTCTGTTGTTTAGGTTTATGTAAGTTGTGGTTTAGGTTTATGTAAGCTGTCTGTGGATTAGGTTTATGTAAGCTGTCTGGGGATTAGGTTTATGTAAGCTGTCTGTGGTTTAGATTTATGTAAGATGTCTGTTGTTTAGGTATATGTAAGCTGTCTGTTGTTTAGGTTTATGTAAGCTGTCTGTTGTTTAGGTATATGTAAGCTGTCTGTGGTTTACGTATATGTAAGCTGTCTGTGGTTTAGGTTTATGTAAGCTGTCTGTGGATTAGGTTTATGTAAGCTGGGACTGGTTTAGGTTTATGTAAGCTGGGAATGGTTTAGGTTTATGTAAGCTGGGACTGGTTGAGGTTTATGTAAGCTGGGACTGGTTTAGTCCATACATGTACAACTGACTCTAACACCAGGGGGGGGGCATTGTCTGTGTCCCTCCGCCCCCCCCCCCATAACTCCAATCTGGTGCATTGGATTGGCACTAATTCAGGAACCAGCTTTCCTAAACGAAATAACAACCTTCGCTTACGTCTAATAAATAAATAAATAAATAAATAAATAAATATATATATATATATATATTGAGCCTTCAGAATTAATTCGTTAGTTTCTCGATTTCTCGTTAAAAATTGCTAACGATTAAATTATTATACGATTAATCGAGCCATCACTTAATAAATTTCCTGAATATTACTAGAACATTTATATATATATATATATACATACAGACAAACATATGTACATGTTTCCAGTGAGAAGTTATTTTAAGTGGTGAAGGGGGGGGGAGTAGTTGATTTCTACCCACCACCAACTCCAAATTTCCTCTTCTGTCGAGTTGCTCTGGACTAATTCTAAGTGTTAAAAATGTTTTACTTTATTTAGATTTCTGTCTAACTTAGAATCTATTGATTCTACCACATCTCTCTATTACAGCCCACAAAATGTCTATAGACATATTTAAAATTAAAATTGAATAAAACGAAAATTAACCATTATTTGGAGTCTGTTTGCGGAAAAACTATGCATCTTTTTTCCAAGCGTCGCTACATATCCTGCAACAATCCAACTAAAATAGCTCCACTTTGTGTTCGTCAGATTTGAAAACGATCAATCCACTGCCAAACTTAGATACTTGTCTCCAGCCCTGCCGTTACATTAAAATCTCATTGGCGCTGCCATTCATTATTTCGATATTTACAGATGTGTCAAAACGTCATTTCCCAATGTCAAGGTTTGTGATAGATTCGTCCAAGTTAACGTGTCTGCCGCCCCGGGTCCGGCCTGAGTTGACCCGTGGACTGTGGGCAAGGGCCGACAAAGCGCTCACACTGCCGGATTAATGTTGCTTTGTCAAACACGATGCATGCCCCTGAGAGACGTCGTGTCCGCGCCTTGTTTATCGACCCCTTTCTCCTGACACTTCCTCGCCCACAGCCAGTTGTCACCCCTGGAAATGGTCTATTTTTAGTTGATTTTATGTTAGCCACATTTTTTTTAACCGTACTTGTTAAACTTTTTAATCTTGCCCCCACCACCCCCACCAACAATTAAAAAAATAACTAAAATGTTAAAATTAATTACTTTTACAAGTGCTGAAGTTTAGACAACTAGTGGCGCAAAAAAAACAACAACAAAAAAAAAGTATGTGTTCATATTAATGGAATTAAACAACAGACACCGTCTATAAAATATGACGTCCCGTGCCCTAGAGAGAAGGGTCACCCATTGTGACGAAGTTTGACGAAGGGAGGCGGGGTGTTTAAGAAATATGACGTCACATCTAAAATGTTCCATTGACATATTTGATTTCTCGCAATTTATTGAAAGACGTTTTAAATGGTCGGACACGTGCTACGATATTGGATGTACACTAAACACATACTAAAAGGACAAAAAAGTAATTTGGAGGATGGTAATTTTCAATGTGAAAATATGGCTTTTTTTACAAGAGTTTACTCCCCTCCAAAATATTTCACCCCCCCCCCTCCAAAAGATTTTACTCCACACAACAGTTAGCCGAACACTAGAGTTGTTCTCTTCACATAGTTGTCCGCCAGCCCCCACACAAGAGTTGGCCATACACAAGAGATGCAGGAACATCCTCGGATGTGTTGCCATAGTTTCATTCCGCGTAACATCCGCTCGCCTTAATTATGGAACCGGAAATGTAATTAAGTACAACAAAACGGGAGATTACTCGAAGCCATGGAGCAGCGAATAATGGAAGAGACTTGAATAGTAATTATTCCCATCAATACGTTCACGACACTCATTGGTCCCCACCCCTTCTCTTTCTCAGCAAGCACTTTAAACAAACTTTTTTAAAAAAAATTATTAAATTATATAATTGAAAAAATTAAATAAATACCGGTACCAATAAATAAAATTGCAAGTACTTCTCACATTGTTTAACTGAAAATCATTTTGCACTTCACCTTTAGTGTACCATTGCTTCATCACCCAAACATCGCCCGATATTGACTTTAAAAAGCCCCTAATATATACGAGATATGGGGCACTTTAGAACCTTAGATAGCAGTGCCAAATATGACAATTACTCACTGGGACAATTGTTTTTGTTGGGGGAGGGGCGCTCCAAGAAAGTGGGAACGTTAAGTTGTTGATTGTTTAGTTTATATGTAAATACCGCACTGCATGCAAGCCATAAGTCCATTTTGTATAGGATTTAGAGTTGCTTCCAGAAGAAATTTTTTGTTCTAACTAGGGTTGGTACTGATGAAATTTTTTTCGTTCTGTTAATCTGTAAAACATTAATCGATTAATTATAGTTAATTAATTCTTAACGCAGATTCCTTTAATTTGACATTAAATATTTCGCGAAATCAGTTAATTCGCGATAACTCCATGGTGCCCAAATTTTGTGAAGTAACACAGCAAATTCGTTCTGCTATGCAAGATATAAGGCAAAAAAAAATTTTTCTTTAATTTTGCACATCTAAATATATAATAATTTACGTGGTGAAAGTATATCACAAAAATATAAATTGGAATATTATTAATTAATATTTTCTTAAATCGTAATCTAATTTTAAACGATGAAATTAATGTTAATCTTTTAATCGATTAAAATGATTAGTTTAAGTAATCGTTGATTTCCGCAGCCATAGTTTTAACCCATCTCGAAGGGATGTGCTATCCCCTTAACTTGTTTGATCCTGTCACTCTATTAAAGGTTGACTGCCCTTCCCATGGGGTGGAGCAGTCTAGGCAAGACAACTAAACCATGGGACGTTCTTAAGACAACTAAACCATGGGATGTTCTTAAGACAACTAAACCATGGGATGTTCTTAAGACAACTAAATCATGGGACGTTCTTAAGACAACTAAATCATGGGATGTTATTAATACAACTTAATCATGGAATATTCTGAATTAACCATTGGATTTGTTTGAGACAACATAATCATGGGATGTTCCTAAGACAACCTAACCCAGGGTTGCCTCGAAGACAACCTAGAGTGTACGTCCAGGTGTACCGGCCTCTGTAACAGGTCACGTGTGAACTCAAATCAGCTGATGTCTATCAGTGTGGAAGTATTCACAGTGAGCCTTTTAAACATTCTGAATAGCTTCCCTTGGGACTATCTGCTGTAACAATGTTTGCGCTCTGCTGAGATGTCATCGCATTGAACTGTCCTGTACCGCAGTGCCATTCAAGTCAATTCAATCAGTTTTACTTGTTCAATTGCTCAGTTAAAATATAAATTCTGAACATGTGAATCTAGACGTAACCAACCACGTTTTTTCGTCTTTTTTTTTTTTAAATAAAAAAATAGGATTTTCACGCTTGTCCATGGGAAATTTTTTTCTGTCCCATCCCATCCCATGGGATTACTATTATAATTTTTATATGGAATACATTACGAAATTTTTGAAAGTTTAGGTTTAGTGTCTTCTAAATAGGACTACATAAACAAAGAGAAATGCCAAACAACCACATGTATTAACTTTATGACAATTAAGTATCATTCCATGTTACCGCTCGTCAAATTGAGAAAAATCTAGAGAAGCCTTTAAATACATGGGACATACAAATATGTGCTGTCCCATCCCATACCATCCCATGGAACGTTTCCCATGGGAATCCCATGGGAAAAACATTCCTATGTACAAGCCTGAGGATTTTCCTGATTTTTTATATTTTTTCTATATATTTTTTAGAAACAATAGGAACATTTATTGGAGCTTTTTCATTGCTTTTCGCCACTTGGATTTTCCGAGCATGCAAAGGATTCAATAACCAATCCAAAACCACCTGTTGAAACACGATCCAATGATGACAATTTTGAAACATTCTCTCCGGGTATTCTACATCTCATCACGTATTCAATTATCAAAAATAACTATGGTAAAAAGTAAAAACTTCCGAGAATACTGAACTATAGATAATCAACTCATACGTCAAGCGATTCGCATGTGCTGTAATATATAATTGCTGATTTTACGGTTGAATGGGTTTGAAACAAGATGTCACATGGTTCACGCTCCACTGGGCATTATAATAACTGAGTTTTATTCATCTAGATACAGTCACTGTCATGCAGTGTCGTGTTGACTGACGTTGTTGATATTAGAAGTTGTGTCAGTTTGATTCAACTCTCTGTTTCCCTGTAGTTTGCGCCATCAATTTCCCATGGTTTGAAAATAAAGCAGAGGATGTTGCTGCATATTTGAACATCTGTCACAGAATAGCTGCCCTCACTACCTCGGCACATGGTCCATTATCGCAATCAAAACCCTTCATCATTTATTAGATGTGTCTGAACATAAAGGGGGCCTGTCAACCACACAGTGTGCCGTGTCAGCAACATTTAATTCGTTGTTAAACCAACATTAAAAGCTCTACCAACCACACAGAATGCCTATCAAACCCAAATAGATTATCCCAACGATGTTTTATATGATTAATAATCTATGTAACCCTATATATACATACAGACTCACACACAAACACACACACACACACTATATATATATATATATATNTCATCGATTCATTTAAAATTAATCGTTAACTTTTGAAAAATTACCGAATAATTAATCGATGATTTTGATAAAAGCTAAAAAAAGATATATATTCTATTACGTCATTAAACTGTATCACTTTCCTTATAAAACAGCTTAATTTAAAGTTAACACTTAAAATTTTTTTTTTAAATGTAGAAGATAGTACTTAAAATAAGCAAACTATTTTTAATTATAACTTCTCTTATATATATATTATTGCATAGCGTCTTATTAACAAATCGATGTTCTTACATG
This sequence comes from Radix auricularia, assembly GCA_002072015.1. NCBI lineage: Eukaryota > Metazoa > Mollusca > Gastropoda > Lymnaeidae > Radix > Radix auricularia. The sequence goes on along the minus strand of MUZC01000118.1, from coordinate 103,865 downwards.
TGAAAAAAAACTTCATAGTTCCAAATTCGGGCCGTCTCTAGCAACACTTATTTCACATCCAACTTTTTCAATGGTAATTTTGATCTCTATTTATCTTGGTCATTTTGACAACTGCTACAGTTTAGATTTCTGAGTAGTTCCCAGTAGTGTTCGCATCTTCCATGACTCGCTTGTGACCACTAATTCCATAAATAAATCGAAACGACCAACTGTTTCATCTGAGAGTTAACGGCCCCGTGTTCGTATTGTTAGAGGCTTTCAGCTGGTTTAATTGGGGTTTCAGCCAATGGCTATTGAGTCTACAGGGGTCACTGTTTGGTGCGGTTCACTTTACCGATAACCAGTTTCAGTGATACGATGCTACTGTTACTTGATCGTTGGACGCCTTGTAAACATTTGGCGTCCCGTGACAGTGGACGTTATGTGACCAGAGGACGTTATGTGACAAGTGGACGCTATGTGACAGTAGACGTCCTGTGACAAGTGGACGCGCTGTGACAAGTGGACGCGCTGTGACAAGTGGGCGTCCTGTGAACTGTGGACGTTATTTTACAAGTTGACGTTTTGTGACACGTGGACATTAAGTGACAAGTTGATGTCCTGTGACAGTGGACGTCTTATGACAAGTGGATGTTCTGTCACAAGAGGATGTTATGTGACAAGTTGTTATGTTACAAGTGCGCGCTATCTGACAAATGAGGGTCATTTGACCGAGGACCTCGTGTTACAAGTGGCTAGCTGATGGGAGTGAATGCTATGAAATTCAGGTTCGAAATATAAGTAATCCCCCCACCCCAGCATACAACCAGCCCTTCTTACACTGATGACTGTGTCGGTGGCCAACTACTCAACGTTCTAACAGAAGCTATCGAGACTTCACATTTGTTTTATTGGAGGTTTTTGTCTCACTTTTCAAGTAAACCAATGGGGACTCGACTCTCTCGTCTTCTTGTCTTCTATAATCTCACAACTTGTGTACATCAACCTACTCTACATATAGTTCTCCCTTTCTGTTCACAAGTACGGCGCTAAATTTTAGAAACATGCTGATGTCATGGCTATAAAAGAGATATGTAATCTAAAACCCCGTTAAAGGGGTCAAAAATGGTTTTAAAAAATTCATATAAATAAACGGTCAAAGGAAAGTCCAAACCTCGTTTCAACCTTAAAGACCTGAATGCTTATACGCCACTGCCATTTGCAGAAACGCCCCTGGCCGGATGAGGGAAAAGAACGACAGGAAGCCAGGACAAGTTTGGTTAACTGTGAAAATAGTGAAACGAACATTGATCCAGGCAACCCCTCCCCCACAAATCAGGTACCCGCCATAAGGCCACCCCTTTCCAATCAGGACGTGTAAATTCGATAGCAGCAAGGGCAAAGTGATCCACTGGCGGCGCTAAACGAGCGGCCCTGGTGGCACTTGTGCCATTCATGGCCATGAGTCACTGGGTTCTATTTTGTATTAATTAATAAATCAATAACATTTTGTTCAACGTCTTGTTTATTGAGTTACGGAAGAATTGCAATCAGACATTTTTTTAAAAAACCTTTTCGTTTTTGTGTGGGCCAATGTTGATGAAAATGGCAGTTAAAAACTTTGCTGATAAGGAGCATAGTTTGAAGTAATAGAATACCGGTCGCTATAGCGATTTAAAAATCCTCTGGATAGTTGAGTAGTTTCTGGTGATCGTGAAATTAAAGTCAGTTCACATAAGCCTTACCGCGAAGAAAAAAATCTTTGAAATTCATAATTGTTGACATTTAAATTGTTTATAAAATGTATCGTTATAGATCAGATTTGTTTCGCCTTGCGTGAAGTAGAAAATAAAATAATTTTAAAAGTACGGATTTAAGTCAGTTCTACTGACTGAATGGATTCCAAAGTTGTTGATTCTTACATCGGGCGGACTATGTATACTATCTTAAATCTCTGTTGTTTAGTGTTCTCTAATTCTTATGACGGTCTGTGTATACTATGTTAAATCCCTGTTGTTTAGTGTTCTCTAATTCTTATGACGGTCTGTGTATACTATCTTAAATCCCTGTTGTTTAGTGTTCTCTTATTCTTAAGCCGGACGGACTATGTATACTATCTTAAATCCCTGTTGTGTGGTTTTCTCTAATTCTTATGTTGGACTGTGTATACTATCTTAAATCCCTGTTGTTTAGTGTTCTCTAATTCTTATGACGGTCTGTGTATACTATCTTAAATCCCTGTTGTTTAGTGTTCTCTAAGTCTTATGTCGGATGGACTGTGTATAATTTGTTAAATCCCTGTTGTTTAGTGTTCTCTAATTCTAAAATGGTGGCATCATGACCTGTACAAGAAATTTGAATTTGTTAATTGCTGTCTTATTTTACGAATCGAATCGAGCATTAAAATGTCAGAATAATTTTCAACTTTCAATTACAATGTTAGACTCCATAGGTTTGATGGAGAGGTTTGATGGAGGGAGAGGTTTGATGGAGAGGTATGAAAGGAGAGGTATGAATAGAGAGATTTGATGGATAGGTTTGATGGATAGGTTTGATGGAGAGGTTTGATGTAGAAATTTGTTGGAGAGGTTTGAATGGAGAGGTTTGATGGACAGATTCGATGGAGAGGTTTTTTGGAGAGGTTTGAATGGAGAGGTTTGAGTTTTAAGTTTGACAACCTATTAACCACATCAGCGATGAATGGCATTGAATCATTCTAACTTTTTCTTTCATCAAACTAAATGTCTCAGTTCGGACAACAGGTCGATGGATCTATCACACAAAACTCTCAAGTTGCAAAGTGCAGAAATTTTATCATTATTTTAAAGATGTTTCCTGTTTATTTAATTCCCCTTTTCAAGTCATAGAGCAAGATTGTTTCTAAACACTCAAGTGTCCCGTCATTTTAGACAACAGGAATTATGAATTTCTATTGTGTGATTGACATATTGATTTGATTGCTATGAAGTTTGCGAGAGAGACGAAGAAATGCGTTGGGCTCAGTTAGAATCATAATGGTATAGTTTGTTACAGACAATTTCAAACGAAGCGAAATTCATCAACGAAAACCCCATAACATAATTTTTGTTACTGCGGTAAGTTTTAAATAATTGAACAAAGTATCCTACGATGATAACTCCATGTAAAATGATTTATAAATTGTATTCCAAAAAAAGCAATGTAAAAAAAAAAAACAACCCTAAAAAAACCAATAAATATCCACTTCTATATCTGTAAAGGTTTAATCACAAACGTTGTGAATGTTCTACATACAATGTAATATTCAAAGTCGTATTGCGAAAGTCGCTTTGGATCAGACTTCAATTTTAATAACAGATTTTTGGTGTCGGATTTGAACTTTCTCAGAGGCTAGCTATTTATAGAAACATAATACAAGTTGGAATGAATGAACTACGAGAGAGGAGAGAGCGAAAGGCATAAAAAAATGGGGGAGTGGAATTTTTAGTGGTAATTAGTGTCGTACGCTCCGTCTATCACATTAATAATACAATTATTTATTCCAGAATTTTCTAATAAGACTTGTTTAGTTCATCGGACGATAAAGTTTTTAGCCACGCTCTCCCATCTTTCTCTTAAGTACTGTTTCCCGCGCCCCAGGCGCCAACCTACCGGCTCCCCATCGAATCTCTGACTCCACCAGGCGCCCCTCCCTCCGCTCCATGGGTTCCCAACTCCTAGTCAATATAAAGACATGTGATGTTTTGAGAGGGAAACTTTTCCAGGCCCTCTGGATATCGTCAAATGTCAAATCCCCATTTGCCCCCAGCTTTGCGGTGACCTTAATTATAGCCAATCATAAACCCCGTCCCTAATTTCTGCCCTGTGATTCACTGAGGCTTTTTTCTCCTCCACGTCTTTACTTCTCCCCCTCCCGATGTTCCATAAAAAACAACACACATGAGGGATATCCCTCTCTCATTATCTAAAAATAATACCGTGTTCGTTCGCTAGAACTGTGTTTTTTGCGTGTTCCTCTAACACTGACACAGAAAATCGTTGGCTTTTAACAGGTGACCTCTTGTTCTCTTCTTCATATATGAATGCCTTAAGACAAAAAAATAGTCAAATTCATATCAAGAAAAAAATAACATCTTCCAAGGGGGATAATCAAGGACAATGTACGGACGTCGTAATACGTGTTTATGCACAGCATCAACCTCTGATGGGGACAAACAGCATCAACCTCTGATGGGGACATACAGCATCAACCTCTGATGGGGACATACAGCATCAACCTCTGATGGGGACATACAGCATCATCTTCTGATGGGGACATACAGCATCAACCTCTGATGGGGACATACAGCATCAACCTCTGATGGGGACATACAGCATCAACCTCTGATGGGGACATACATCAACCTCTGATGGGGACATACATCAACCTCTGATGGGGACATACAGCATCAACCTCTGATGGGGACATACACCATCAACCTGTGATGGGGACATACAGCATCAACCTCTGATGGGGACATACACCATCAACCTCTGATGGGGACATATTCCTATTTTAAACCACGAATCCAATTTGTCCTATTCAGGAGCAGCCGTCTGGCGCCATTCATCCATTTGGAATACGTCACCCAATAACGAGTTCGATTTCATATCTGACCTTGACCCTTGACAATTTGTTGCCACGCGGCTCTATATATACTCGGCGTTATTAAACCTGGCCGACAAATGTAAAAAAAATAGACCTTATTTTTTTCTCAATGCCGCGGTCACGAAGATATACGCTGTATATAAACAATTTACTGTCAAAACTGGAGGTTTATATATGCGAAAACGTTGATCCTTTCATGGCTAACAAATATTCTATACAAACCATTGGCATTACTAGAATCATTGAATTTAATTTGTACTTGATGAAACCACTACTACAGTAAGCCGTCGTGATTCCGTCAAACATTACTCTATGTCTCACTTCCTAAAACAACACTCGATGATATAGAGCTGGAGCAACTAGATCACACTATGACAGGAGCAACTAGATAACACTATGACAGGAGCAACTAGATAACACTATGACAGGAGCAACTAGATCACTCTTTGACCGGAGCAACTAGATCACACTACGACAGGAGCAACTAGATCACACTAAGACAGGAGCAACTAGATCACTCTATGACTGGAGCAACTAGATAACACTATGACAGGAGCAACTAGATCACTCTCTGACAGGAGCAACTAGATCACACTATGACAGGAGCAACTAGATCACTCTTTGACCGGAGCAACTAGATCACTCTTTGACAGGAGCAACTAGATCACTCTATGACTGGAGCAACTAGATCACTCTATGACTGGAGCAACTAGATCATTCTATGACAGGAGCAACTAGATCACTCTATGACAGGACCAACTAGATCATTCTATTACAGGAGCAACTAGATCACTCTATGACAGGAGCAACTAGATCACTCTATGACTGGAGCAACTAGATCATTCTATTACAGGAGTAACTAGATCACTCTATGACAGGAGCAACTAGATCACTCTATGACTGGAGCAACTAGATCATTCTATTACAGGAGCAACTAGAACACTCTATGACAGGAGTAACTAGATCACTCTATGACAGGAGCAACTAGATCACACTATGACAGGAGCAACTAGATCACACTATGACAGGAGCAACTAGATCACTCTATGACAGGAGCAACTAGATCACTCTTTGACCGGAGCAAGTAAAGATCACTCTATGACAGGAGCAACTAGATCACTCTATTACAGGAGCAAATAGATCACTCTATGACAGGAGCAACTAGATTACTCTGCGATACCAGACTGACTGTCAGACATCCTTTTAACGGTTCATTCCTACCAGCCGTCACACACAGTGGAGATTATCTGTAACAGAGAAAGAAATATTATCTTCGCGGCTCGCAAAAAAAAGGGAAAGCAAAAAACACTTGTCAGATATGCCATAAACATTAACGTTTCCATGACTACCAGCTGACAACATAACGAGGTTGTGTTTCCTGTTTTGAGTTATTTGGCTGAGGTTTTTTGCGCGGGTGGTTAGTGATTATTGAAATAATCCGGATATGAGAAACATTATTAGGCAGTTTTTTGTGTAAAGTTGTTATCCATTTTGGTATCGTCGCAAGGCGATGTATCGCCCAATGAAGATCGAAATAAAAACATTTCTTTTATTAATTCACTTTTACCTCACCATCTTGACGACCAATTTCTGGTTTCTATATCAAGGGTCGGTAGATATGGACAGCTACAATGTTTTGGGTGTGTGTATGTGGGGGGGGGGGGTAGATTTTAACTAGACTTTCGATTCTTACATCTTAGATTGGAGATCGGTAGATACCTGTACACATCTTAATTACACTTCACAATCTTAGGGCACAGTATATTGGAGGCTTGGTTAGCCATATGGTCCAGGCTGGGTACACCATATAGTCCAGTCTGGGTGCACCATATTTTGCAGTTCGGTTGCACACTAAACCCAGACTGGGTGCACTATATGATCCAGACTGGGTGCACTATATGATCCAGATTGGGTGCACTATATGGTCCAGATTGGGTGCACTATATGATCCAGACTGGGTGCACTATATGGTCCAGATTGGGTGCACTATATGGTCCAGACTGGGTGCACTATATGGTCCAGATTGGGTGCACTATATGGTCCAGATTGGGTGCAATATATGGTCCAGCCTGCCATCTTAAGTGCGTCATACTCTCTTGGCATTTGCACTCGATCTGCTGTTGGGTTACAATTTTAGCTACCCCCCCCGCATCATAAACGGCTTTGAAAACTGAGATACACACGTCCACAATATTGTTTGTTCAAGAAAGATTTTCAGAAAGGCCGGTGCCATGGGGACAACTAATTCCAGATGCACTGTGTCTTTAGGCTGGACATAGAGTTGGGTCGTCAGTTAAAGCAAGTTGAATTATATATATATATATATTAGGGCTGTTATCGATTAAATTAAAATTAATCGTTAACTTTTGAAAAATTACCGATTAATTAATCGATAATTTAGTTAAAGCTAGAAATAAAGATGTATGACGTAAAATAAAGTGAAAATTGAAAGGGATGTAATAAAAACATGCAATTGATATTTTTATTAAGTTATTTTTAAAACATGGTTAACAATAAAAATAAGTTAAATAACGTATTAAAGTTTAGGCACATTTATGAAAATTTCTGATTAATTTTAAAATATAAAAGTAATTCAGCTATATTAACAGAAAGATAAAAATCATCTTTTTACCCCAAGTGATTCAAAAGTTATGAATTTTTTTTTTCTAAGACCTCATAAACACTTTTTCACTATGTTGTTTTCCTTCACATTTTGTGCCATTTTATGGCATTTTTAAAATGCCCATGCCCATAATTTAAGTATTTCACTTCATTTAAAAGATATAATATTGGTAGGAGATATATTTAAAAATAAGTAGTTCAATATAATGTTTATTAATTTAAAAAAAATTTAATTCTTAAATAATTTTTTTATATCATTGTCCTTATCAAATAGGTTATTTTTAAAGTTTACACTCTTGATCATTTTTAACGGAGAAGTTTTTATGTTAAAACAAAACAAAACAAACACTTTTATTAATTAAATATAAATAATTCGAAACTTTCAAAAAACATTTCTTTAATTTTAATCACTATTTTATCGATTAAAATAATTTTAATCGATAAAATAAATTACCGATTAATCGAGAAATTAATCGGTAATTACCGCAGCCCTAATATATATATATATATATATANTGTGTGTGTGTGTGTGTGTGTGTGTATGGCCAAAGCTCAAAGTTTGGGCATTTCGCGAATTTGCCGACAAGTCTGACCAAAGCCCGAAGTGCTTACAACTAATAATTGTATTTGGGCTTTGGCCAACTTATTCGTGCTGAAGTCTCCATAACAATCTTCTCTGAGTTAGGACAAACTAATGAAATCTGTTCACAGAAAAATTATCAAACTGATTCAGAAATAAATATATAACCAATCAAAATTCATTGCGAAGGTATCACGTCATCTTATAATCTAAATCATAAAAAGCAGAAATAAATCTCATATATACTAGTTTTATTTCCAATTGCTACCATACCACTATACACACAATGCTACGACACCACCCTACACTCATTGCTACCACACGACCCTACACTCAATGCTACCACATCACCCTACACTCATTGCTACCACACCACCCTACACTCATTGCTACCACACCACCCTGAACTCATTGATACCACACCACCCTAAACTCATTGCTACCACACCACCCAACACTCAATGCTACCACACCACCCTACATTCAACTCTATCTGTCAGACACACCAACCCATCACTGCAGTCCCCCCTTCCCCTCCCCAGTTTGTATCTTCCTATCTTAATTCAGCTATATGGACATCTCCCTAATGTCCGACAAACTTGATTACCCGGTGCATCGTTCGATTACTCCTTGCAAACCACCCGGACACGTGACCAATTTGGACCTCTGGTGTAGTCCTGTTTATTGTTACCTCCCTTTATGTTGCATTTTCCCGGCCTGAAAACATTGCGTCTTCACATCACATTGATGGCGTCTTCACTAACTTGGGAATCTTGTAGAGGGAAGCCTGAAGCGTTAGCTTCACAGTTTCTGTTTTGTTACTAATATGATGATAGAGTGATATAACTATAAATGTATGATCTATTTTTGGTCAAAATCACACATATAGTTACTATCAGATAAATCACACATATATTTACTATCAGAGATGAAGCTTAGGCTACAGGCAGTTAAAGTTTGAACGAATTCTACTCTGGGTTTCAAAATAATGATCGAAAGAATTTTGCTGGGATTGAAGTTTGCACAAAGGGAAACATGAATTCAATCAAAACAAAACACAAAACTTCATGTGTTCTAATAGTTATCATTCTCCATTTGCTTATAGGCGATTACACCTTAACAATGGACAAAAAGTCCGGTTACAGTAGGATCAGTTTACTACCAACGCAAAGATTACTTGATAATGTAGTGTATCAATAGCCTATTTTAAAAAAACATAATCGGCATCCTTCCGTCTCGCGAGACGATGGTGCATCACCGTTGGGTTGGGTTGTATGCCTCGCGAGACGATGGTGCATCACCGTTGGGTTGGGTTGTATGTCTCGCGAGACGATGGTGCATCACCGTTGGGTTGGGTTGTATGTCAACCGAGACCATGGTTCATCACCGTTGGGTTGGGTTGTATGTCTCGCGAGACGATGGTGCATCACCGTTGGGTTGGGTTGTATGTCTCGCGAGACGATGGTGCATCACCGTTGGGTTGGGTCGCGTTTTCTCGAGTGGCTGTGCAGTCCTATCCTTGAGTTAAAGTCTTTACCAAAGTTTTTACACACGAGTTCTGTGCATCCAAATGTTTTGGCCTTTCTCCTAGCTCTTCTGTCTGCAGCCGCCTCATTTCTTCGCTCCTCGGCAACTAGATTAAAAAGATCTATGAATACATTGTTATACGGGGATTTCATGATATATTGTTCATGTTAAACACAGCCACACACATGATGTCAATGATCATAATGTGTTCAGATATTACTTCGACTGATTCTTGGTGTCTATTACACGCAATTCTTAAAGTCTGTTAATGCCAATTTTTTAATCAATGGGCGAACAATTTGAGTTGCTAAAGATCGATCAAAGGCGGCTCCCCACAGAATGATCAAAGGCGGCTCGCCAACGAATGATTGTACAAGGTGCACGATAAATGGCGGCTCGCCACCGATTCATCAAAGGCGGCTCACCATCGAATGATTGTGCAAGATGTACGATCGTCAATACATGTAATTTAAAACGTTCTGTAATAGTTTCAAAATGTTGCTACATCTTTGAAATTTCTATTTATTAATTGAGTTTGGTTGCAAAATACCTAAGAAAAACCTAAAGAGTGTATAGGTAACACTTTGATTTCTTTGAATGCGATGAGAGTTAACTGTGAATCCTCAAACGTTAAAGTACATGTCACCTTTGAACTATGAATCACATTTCTTCACACTTTCATGAGCGCCATGCTGGACCCACCAGTGTGTCATGACACGCGAGTTCACGGGACACCACTTAAAAACACTCTGTCCACCACATCATTCACACACCGGTGTCTGGTTTTCACGCTTCAGTCAGAACAATGAATTTCCTCGAGTAATTCGAGACTGGGGCGAGACCCATGCATCCACATCGTTCCGTTTCACGGATCAACCACAGGGCACATTCCCGCTAAAGAACTTTTTTTTACGATGAAAGGGAGGTAACAGCAATATAATAAACATTTTCGAAATAATCGTGAATAATTTCCCTTTCATTACTTACTGGCACTAGCTCCAAATACGGCAGTCCTTTCTCTTGCAATTGAGTTGCTTGTACATGAATTAATAATGAATTTGTCTAATTCATTGACGTTTAAACAAATGTTTTTATCAATTGAGTTGCTTGTACATGAATTAATAATGAATTTGTCTAATTCATTGACGATCAAGAAATGTTTTTATTTTATGGATTAAACCATGGTTAATCGTAGGACGTAATAATCTTCGGTAGAGAAGGAGCGTCTGTTATAGTTTAATAAGATTTCAATAGTAGCAGCCACATGATTCTACGTTATGTTTGTTCCTATTCTATCTTAGATATGTTAAATGGAAAAGACGTAAACAAAGTAAGTGTTAGCCTGACAGGACGCAGCGTCGGTGTTTTGTTACGTCCTGTCAGGCTAACCCTTACCTTGTTTACGTCTTTTCCATTAAATTTTTTATAAGCCTGATTGCAGTCTCACCCCTCATTTTGCTTATCTTAGATATGACATAAGCCATTTAATTCACACAGAAAAGATAATTTCTTTAGCTATGCAATGCATGTCAGGTCTTATTTTGAAACATATAAACTTAATGGTTGATTCCTTTTTTAAGCAGTTATAACCTAATGCCTTTCCGATGTCTTATAAAATAGTCACATAGAGATCAGTTATGAATCCCATGTTGTTACTAGTATAAATGAGACAATAAGCTCTAGGAAACCATAAACATGTGTAACAACTAAAATAACGCGCCCTTGCTCACTGCCGTTTTAAGCAGCAGACGGCTTTTTTTACAGACCCCAGCAGAATTTCGATATCTTGAACATTGTGTTTGAAAGCACGCTTCAAAGCTTTGATGGTCTGTTTGACATGAAAGATCACGGGCCGACACCGAGCGGTAGCACTTAGTGCCCATGAAATATGCAAGCAGAGGCCATCAGGGCAGATCGAGTTTCTTGTGGTGATGGAATTAACCAGCGTGCCCGTTAGTCAGGAGTTTTCTCCCGCTTTTGGTGTCACGTGGGAGCTAAAGATGGGCGCAGTGTTTCTTGGGAGTGGATTGGGGAACGGTGATGTTGTGGTGCAGCTAGGGGGAATAAGAGTGATTTAAAACAGTTATAATGTGTTGTATTTTTGAATTACGACCCTTTGAAGACTAAATAAAACATAAAAGGTTTTTATTTTTTATACGTTAGCATTCAGACTGTGGCCTTATACTCTCGATACCAAATTGTCTCAATCAAATCTCGAACTGTGGATGAGATTGCGATCAGGCTCTTAGATAAATAAATATGTATTATATTAAATAATATAGGTTACATAGGTCAGACAAGACGACATACAACCACAAACATTTCGACAAAAAACCTTCATCAACCAACAAATTGAAAGAAAAAAGAACTAATAAAACTATGAATAAAATTAAATGAAAACTGAGTTGTGATGTCATCCAATTCCAGAAAGATCAATGACGTCAAGATCGCTCTCTTTGGCTCTGGTTTCCATCACAGCTAAGTTTTAATTTTCTTTTTATTAGTTTTGTTTTTGCTCTATTTTTTCATTGAGGAAGGATCTTTGTCGAATCGTTCGTTATATTGTGACGTCTTGTCAGGCTCTCTCGTACCCTGTTTGTGACGTCTTGTCAGGCTCTCTCGTACCCTGTTTGTGACGTCATGTCAGACTCACTCATACCCTGTTTGTGACGTCTTGTCAGACTCACTCATACCCTGTTTGTGACGTCTTGTCAGGCTCACTCATACCCTGTTTGTGACGTAATGTCAGACTCACTCATACCCCGTTTGTGACGTCTTGTCAGGCTCACTCATACCCCTTTTGTGACGTCCTGTCAGACTCACTCATACCCCGTTTGCATGTTATCAATCTACTGATAGGAGGAAGAGAGTAGCACCGAGGTTTTATAACTATAAGGAAAGTGGCCGTGGCGAATTTTTAACATGTCAGTAACAATAATAACCCTTTTCAGTCCATGGCGAACTATGGGGCAAGTGAAGTAGCGTTCACAAGTTTCATTGAGCCATCACTAACGAGCAAGGGGTTGTGTGGCGAGCACAATGCCACGGGAACCTTGCCAGCACCGCGGCTTGAACCCGTGACTCTTTTTTGCCTCGGTTCGGCATACCAGTTTTTGAGAATAAAACACTTATCCCATATGGTGCATAGTGCATAGGTCCCATTTTTCTGCTGAGTGTGTTTGTGTGTTTTTGCAGGAGACGATGGCAGTAATAGACAGTTCATCCAGGGTCGTGTGTATTAATAAATCTGGAGACAGGACACATTTTTTCTAGTGTAGTCGATAGTTTATGCGTATTTCATTTAAATAGAATACAAAGTTATTTTGATACGCCCTATGTACTATAATACAACCAATCTCTTTCACAGAATGGCTGCCGGTGTGTCGATCAAGGACGTGATGCTCCTCCCACTCTTCCTGCTGATGCTGATGATGTCAGCAGCCCCTCCCACAGTCCAGTCATTGGCCTTTACCAAGGACATCACGCCCGCGAACACAACAATTGACCCCTTCTTGACCTACCCTTGTCCTAACGAATGTGTCTGCTACGTTGCGAACGAGGTAAAAACATTGACTCCAATTACTAACGAAATTGTCAAAGACAGAACAAAATAAAAATGCGTTGCTCTTTTATCTCTGATACGACTCTATCTATATGCCCTTTGCCACTCAGCACATAACAATTAATTCCGCTCATGCTATATGTAGCTTACACTAGCACCACGATCTATAAAACATCTCATACTATTTTCTCTATTCCAAACATTTCATTACCATCATCACCTGTCTTCGTCAAACGATCCCCAATGGTAGAGAGAAATTTTAAACCTAACATAAAAATCACACACTTTTAAGAAGCCAATAAAAAAATAACATACAAGATTGACGAGATTGTTTATAAATATATATTTATTTGTGCTATTTTAATATTATCAAATAGATACTTAATTTCTATTGAATTTATTTTTTAAGCTATCTTAATAACTTTCCGTTGATTTGATGTCACTTGCTCGAAATAACTTTATATCAAAAATGGTTTGCCACGACTGCAGTAGGATTCACAAATACGCGTATCCACAGAGCCGTAAGTTTGCCATAGTCATTTATTTAAAGAACAGATCCATCGCCACACACACCCGTTAAAATAAACATATTCACAGATATATATAGTCAAAGAACGTATTCACAGATATAACCAGTCAAAGAACAGATATAACCAGTCAAAGAACGTATTCACAGATATAACCAGTCAAAGAACATATTCACAGATATAACCAGTCAAGATCATATTCACAGATATAACCAGTCAAGATCATATTCACAGATATAACCAGTCAAAGAACGTATTCACAGATATAACCAGTCAAAGAACGTATTCACAGATATAACCAGTCAAAGAACGTTTTACAGATATAACCAAAGCTCTGTCTGCAGTCAGCATCGTTCAGCCCATTCCCTGATTTGGCGTAGATGTATTCGCAGCAGTCCTCTCCGGTATAAGCGTCGTCCGGCTGGTTGACACGAAACAAGACCCTCTGGTCCGCCGTCATGTATGACCCGTCTGTCCACACAAACTGACCCTCGACTCTGATGTCATTCAGACCGACCCAAGCGCGGAGGGTCGACGTGTTGAAGCTCTTCAGCAACTCCAGCAGGAGATTGTGTCTCTCAGCTGTCTTGACGGTCAACAAACGACCGTGGTGACCGATGCAATCAGAGCTCGCTGCCGTGTAGGTCACGGCCGTCCACACCACCCTAGCACACAGCTCAGACTCACCGAAATGAGTCAAGAAATATCCCAGGTCAGAATCGCAGTAAAGTTTACCGGTCGTGTACAGGGTTTGTCCGGGTAGTGGTCTGATCCCCGTCGTGAGAAGTCGGCCTCCTGAGACACAGTTGTGCGTGACGTTGTTGTACATGAACGACTCACACAAGGCGTTGAACTGACCACATTGTAGCGCGCACATAGCGACAGTGGATGTTCTGGTTGACGTGTTTAAAGGTTGCATTGCGTCTGTTGATCCACTCACCTTGTGGAATCGCCTTTGCACCAGTGAACATGATGAGAGAGCGATGAGGTCACTCAATGTAAAAAGGAACATTTCTTGAGTCTGTCACCGTTTGACAGGAGTATATCCTTCTTATCTGCTGGCCTAGGTCGTGTTGTAGAGTTTCTGTTGTGCTGAAAAAAATATTTTAAAACAAAACAAAAAGATTATTTCACTGACATTGTTGTAATGATTTGAGATGCTTCAACAGCTCAATGTTCACTGACTGTGATCAAAATAATCAATGTGTCAATCAAACACCGTGGGGGCGTGGTCACTATAAAACGAATTTTCAGTTCTGTTTGTTCCGTGTACATTGTACATTAATTCTATTGTTTCCCAACTGTGAAAGTCAACAAGTATAGAAATCAGTACATGGTATAATTTACATATAGTTAATTACTGAAGGAGAAATTAGTTATACTTATTGGATATAAATTCAACAAGTAAGATATTAATGTTTGACATCAAAAGCTATTTATAATTTCGGAGCCTAATCCGTTTACGAAAACGCATACATATACCAAGTATATATAATTTTTTTTAATTAAAAGAATTCTTCAAATTAAAACTTACGCCTTTAGTGGTATCATCACCAACATCACTATTATTATTTTTATTATGATTATTTTATCTATTAGACATTTTACAACCCTACTTTACTTGCCTGTAATATCTTTCTCTGACGCGATGCATTGAAATAATTTGGACCTAGTGTTCAAATTTTACCCCATGCAGTATCCCAAAAGACAAGGAATCAGAACAGTTATTAATCAAACTCAGTTCTTCTCCGACTAGACTAAAACCATTTGAGATTTAAAATAGCCGAAGAGCTCTTATTCTCCTTGAATGACGTGCACAATTTTAGAGGGCTGAAAAAACTCCACAATAGAAATAAATTGAACCCTGCCACCAAGTATTTGATTAATGCTGTGCTTTGTTGGCGATAACAATAAAGGAAAATAAAGTCTCGAGTAGTACAACCTTAAAAAGTCCAAAACGCTTTTTAGCATTTAGTGCTGGACAAACATTATAGAAAGGCCGTTTTCTACACATCACAAACCAGCCCATTGGCGGTGTATAAAAGCAAAAAACCAACAGCAAATAGCATTGATAGAGTTGCATAAATAGAGTGTAGATTGGGGTTGCTATTTCTAACAAAGTTACAGATTTATGCACTGACCAAAACCTACTCATGGATAGGGGACTAGACACGTATTGGTGTATACTTGAATAATTACTGTGCACACTTCCCGAGAACTTCAGCAGATCATAAACATTTTAAGAAAATGTGTTACAGTCCTAAGATGGCGTCTGTATTATATAGTCTCTAAAGTTAGTTAACAGACTGTAAGACGAAATAGTGTGTGTTTCAGTTACCCGCCCTTTGTTATAAAGAAGCAGGGGGAGGGGATGGGTGGGTTGGAAGGAGGGGTTTTAAACTAATTGATGTATTTCTTTTCCCTGGATTAACATATTCTTTTTTATACACTCACCCCTTTCCTTTGTGTGACTACTATCAATTCTTTGACATGCCGTTTCTTCGTTATATTGTTGTTTCAGACTGTGACTAATATCAATTCTTTGACATGCCGTTTCTTCGTTATGTTGTTGTTTCAGACTGTGACTACTATCAATTTATTTATATGCCGTTTCCTCGTTATATTGTTGTTTCAGACTGTTCGCATGATCTTCATCAACTGCACCATTCAGCACTTCTCCCCGACATACCAGCCTTCAAGAACTCTACTCAGCACTGTGTCACATCCATTGACAGGCTACGCACTCTTTATTTGTGCATTTAGGTGAGTCACTAGTACTAGAGAGCAATGTGCATTTGATGCCCATATCATATACAAATGTGCCTAATCTTACAAGCTATAGCCTATGTATGGCCATCAGTGTGGACAGTATGTACATGTGCATTTGGTGGGAAATGCATACTCTAATATACGTGTGTATTAGTGTTAGAAAGCACACACAAAAAAAACAACAAAAAAAAAAACAAAACAAAAAAAACAATATCCCAAAAAATATCACTCTACTTTCAATCAAGATAACACAGACCCTCACATCGACTCACTCAGGATATGCAGATTACCCCCAGAGACACATAATAAATTATATTACATAATTCACACGTGGAGAATTAGTCTAGGTAACCCATTTCACTGCCATGTTGATGGCTTGGCTTTACATGTAACCACACAGAAGAAACATAACTAAATTGGAAAACAGCACTAGTGTTTTTCAAACTAAATTTTTCATACATTTCTGTAGATTTATGCATTCTTAAGTTACGTATTGACAAGAAGAAGAATACTTAGAAGATACACACTAGTATGACATATTCTGGTGTTGAAAGAAGTGTGGATAATTTAAAGCTAAAAGTCTAAAAGACAGAAAATTATGCAACAGTAAAACAAAGAGTAGTGTTGAGTATGTAGAATGCCAATTAGAAAGATAAATCCTTCTATCAGAGCAGTATAATAATCTGTAAAAAATTAAATGAAAAAGAAGTAAATAAGGTAAGGGACGTAGCAAAACAGCGAACGTTTCGGCAAAGAGTCTTTTTCAACGGACATACAATACACAAATAAAACGAATTTGCATAGGTCATAATAATCTTCTGTAAAGAAGAAGCCCCTGTTACCTTAATATATAAAGAACACACGGCATTGTCTGTGCGTCTAAAAGTTAAATTTAGTATGCACTATTAATTTATATAAAGGAGTGCGTGTGATGTTTAAAAAAGATAAGCATCGACAAGTGCGGTATTAAGTGTGTGATCATGAGTTCACTTATAGGAGACTTTATCATAGATGTTTAAAGAGATTAACAAAAACAAGTGCAGTATTAAGTGTGTGATCATGTAGTTCACATATAGGAGACTTTATCATAGATTAAATCTCTGCAGCAAATTCAACTTGAATGAAGATCCTCCAGAGTCGGCACTGTGGGACGGCGCCTTTTCCAATATGATGAACCTCAAGTCGTTAACCTTTGAGAGGTGTGCCTTCAAACAATTGACAAGGTTCGTATGGTGCATGACAGGTGACTTGGTTAGACTTAACAGAGTTGTATTTACATGGGACTAGGTTGGTATGGTGTCACGTGACTTGGTTACAAATAACAGAGTTGTATTTACATGGGACTAGGTTGGTATGGTGTCACGTGACTTGGTTACAAATAACAGAGTTGTATTTACACGTGACCAGGTTGGTATGGTGTCACGTTCAATTTAAACAGGAAGATTTACAGTTGACAAGCTGGTGTAGTTTGAAGCCAATAATTGATTCATATCAAAGCTAGATTTGCGGTGCTAGGAAACCAGATTACATATAAGAAAGGCAGATTTTAAAGTGACAAGGTTTGCATAGTTTGCACAAATGTTCCTTCTAATGTTCGTTGATCTGTGTGCCAAGTAAAAAAAAACCTCTTATGCAAAGCTGCATAGCATTAACTTTGTGCAATATTTTGCCAAATTAGCTGTGGTTTAATTCTAAACTGCTGCGCCGCATCTGTCAGATATATGCACAGCCCCACAGCTTAAAAGGAATATTGGTGTGCAGTTGATTTTTAAAAAATTCAAATTAATTTTTATTTTAAAAAGAAAACAAATTCTTCAAATCAGATGCGGCACTGGGGTTGGTGTCGACCAGGGGCGGTAGCTCATGGTGTCACCCCCTCACGACTTACCCTTACAACTCCTCCGAGTTTTCCAGTGCCAAATAATGGGAACATAAAGAATTTTACATTTAGTGTCACCACCTACGGCGGCCCGCCACCACCGCACACTCTAGTGACGCCATTGCTTCAAATTTTATTTTTTGGAATAAATCTATTTTAAAGTCTTTGAGTTAATATTTTTAAATGCTATTTTCAATTAGTCATTTTTTCTCTAGTTTTCTGCTAAAATGAAATAATTCAGTCTAGTTAAAATATACAGCAATATTATAATCTTTGTTAATGACGATGTGTTAATAATGCGTAGAGGTAATTGTTAAAAGCAAAAAAAAAATTGTGTAGTAAATTAAATTTTTAATGCAATAATTGTTATTTGTTGTCTCTTTTCTCTTACTACAGAAATACTTTTCGGGGCCTTGACTACCTGAATGTGCTTGTTATCCGGCATGCAGCACTGCAAGAGCTGGACAAAGACTTTCTAACTGATCTGAAGTCTTTGAAACAATTAGAGATATCCTTCAGCACCTTGGTAAACCTCGTTCCTCTCTGCTCGATGGACCGTCTGGAAGTGGTCAACCTGACCGGCAATCACATGACTTCCTTTGACAACATTGGTGTACGCTGTGATTCTGCCCCTTTGAACAGCATTCAAGCTCTTGACGTCGGCAACAATCTGATAAGTGATATTCCTAGGTGGCTGTCCCACTCTCTGCCCAACCTGTACTACTTGTACTTGTCTGGAAATAAAATCTCAGAGAACGACTCCTACGAGCACCCTTTTGAAAACTTCAAGAAGCTGTACTGGCTCGATATGTCCAACAACTCATTCACGAAATTAGAAACAGGTTTGATGAAAGGCTGTCCAAATATTCGAATGTTGTCTCTGTCTAAAAATACAGTGCACAAACTTTCAAAAGGATTTTTCAATTTGATCCCTAACCTGGTGATCTTGGAGCTCTCTGAGATGAGGTTGGATGATTCAGTTTGGTTAGAGATTAAACCCATGAAGCACTTGAGACAACTTAACATGTCCTCTAATCAGCTGACCACCATTAATGTCATGGTCACATCTGATCTAAATTTAGAAAAGCTCCATCTAAGCAACAATAGTATAACCAGACTCCCTCGGGAAATATTACAAGGTAATTTGACGCATCTGGACGTGTCTTACAATAAAATTCTCAGTGTCCCAATCTCAACATTGAAGACGCTTGCCTTGGTTCACCTTGACCTCAGCCATAATAACATATCAATGCTGGAACCTGACGCATTGAAGTCCATGGAGGAGCTGTTAAATCTTGATCTTAGTTTTAATCATTTGTTTGTCCTCCCACCAAAATCGTTTGATTCCTTAGAGAAATTAAAACGCCTTGACCTTAGAAACAACAAGCTGATCTATCTTGATGAAGATCTTTTTGCCAGAACAAGGCAATTGACTCATCTAAACATGTCTCACAATGACCTCGTTCAGATACCATTGATGAATTCAGCAGAGCTCTTGCAGTCTCTTGATGTCAGCCACAATGATATCTCAAGCTTAGTTCCGTCAACCCTCCAAGACCTACGGGAGCTGAACTCAGTTATTTTAAGCCACAATAACCTTTCATCTCTGCCGTTTAGAATGTTTAAAGGCTGCGACAAACTCAAAGCCATCGATCTCTCCTCAAACGTAATTAAAAGTTTGGAAAATGACATTTTCACCAGTGCTTCAAAAGTGGAAGAGATTGACTTATCATCCAATGAGCTGACTGCTATAAACAATGTCTTCAGTGATCTTGCAAATCTGAAACTTCTAAAATTATCATTCAATCTTATTACAGAACTTTACAGGGGGCAGTTGCCCAAGTCACTTGAATATCTGGACTTAAAAAATAATAAAATTGTGTTAATATCTGCTCACACTTTTAAAAGCCTTTCCATCCTTCGGCTCGTAGACCTGAGCAGTAACAAGTTGGTCTCCTTATCTCGTTACGATCTGGAGATTGCATTCAACATGGTTTACAGTCCCTCATTTCTCCTTCATTATAACCCTTTGGTCTGTGATTGCAAACTTGGCTGGCTCAAGGATTGGTCGGAAGGTAAACTCAAAGATATGGGCACTTTCCCCAATTTTCTAACCAGTCTGAATTATGGGTGCGAATCTCCATTCTACTCCTATAAGAAGCCACTGAACCAGCTCCGTAGGGAGGAGTTTCTGTGCAACTACACAAACCACTGCGAGGACTCTTGTATGTGCTGCGACTATGACGCCTGCTACTGCAAATACCGCTGTCCGAGTGCTTGCCATTGCTACATAGGAGATGACGTTCCCCCTGTTCATCAGGTGCACTGTCATTCTTCAGGACTCTTGCACATACCCACTGGGCTGCCAGAGGGAGCCACTCATCTGCGGCTGGATGGTAACAATATTGAAATCCTGCAGCAATACTCTTTCCTGGCCTTAAAGCACGCAGTTGAACTGTACCTTAATCACAGTCAGATCCGAGCCATTCAAAACAACACATTTAAAGGCCTCAAGTCTGTGAAAGCTTTGTACTTAAATGACAATAAACTTACAAACATACAATCCTTTGCCTTAATTGGTTTAGACAATCTTGAACGGTTGTACCTTCACAATAATGATATTTACTATATCGATCCCCAGGCCTTTCTCCCACCCCCAAATCTCCATCTCCTCGATCTTTCTGGGAACGCACTGATAACTGTGCCCCTGGAAGCTTTGTGGGGTTTCACAAACCGATCAGCAGAACATGGTTTTAAAGTGAGTCTCTTTCTAAGCAGGAATCCTCTAAGCTGTGATCCAGAGTTTGCTTGTAAGTTTTTGATATTTGTGAAGGAAAACAATGAGTTTATTGAAGACATTTCCAAAATTGAATGCATCCCTTCAGGCATGACAAATAAACCTTCGCATTTCAGTCCTGAGGGGACTTTGCTTTTGGATTATCAACGTGAACTTTGTGCTGAAAACCAGACCAACTATGCTAATATGTCAAGAAATATTATTCACTCATCTTCGGCTAAGGCTGAAACATACGCTCTCATTGCAGCCTGTGTGGTCATAGCATTTGGCCTGGCATTGCTGATTGTTGCTTACATGAACAGAAACTTCCTTCAAGTTCTCTGCTTCACACGCTTCGGCCTGAGAGTTTTTAAGATGGCCAAAGCAGCCGATGACAATGAAAGGCCGTACGATGCTTTCATATCCTACAGCAACAAAGATGAAGAGTTTGTTATTCATCAACTTGCCCCGAGGCTTGAAAACGGTGACAAAAAATTTAAACTGTGTGTGCATTACAGGGATTTCCCAGTAGGTGCTTGCATTGCAGAGACCATTGTCAGAAGTGTTGAAGCAAGCAAGAGAACAATTTTAGTTGTGTCCGACAACTTTCTGGACTCTGAGTGGTGTCGTTTTGAGTTTCAGACTGCCCATCAGCAGGTGCTCAGTGAGCGTAGGAACAGGGTCATTTTAATCCTAATGCATGACCTAGATGCAGAGAAGCTGGACAGCACTCTAAAAGTGTACATGAGAACACGGACGTATCTTAAGTATGATGACCCGTGGTTTTGGGAGAAGTTGATGTTCGCCATGCCTGACATCCGGCAGAGAAAACTTGATGAGAATCAGAGACAGCCAAGTGTCCATGGGATAGAATACATGCCACAGGAAAGGCAGATCCCAGGGCAGCAACAACTGGGACGTGTACACATTCATGGCAGTGGGCACAGATGTGAGACTATTCACAATGACCTGTATGAGATTCCAATCCTGGACACAAACAGCGTCCACTACCAGCTGGCCAACGGTTCATGCGGGAGCACACACACAAACTCAGCCTTCCACAACTCTGATGGAAGTGACAGCACGTCGGGCTATCACAATGGTTCTGTCAGTGGCAGCTATGGACACTATGAGGAAGTAGGTCCTGGCTCAAGCTCCATGCAGAGCACGCCACAGAAATTTATTGGAACACCTCCACCTGTACCCTTGATACCTAAAGAAGGTTTCCTTCCAATGGTTAAAGTAAAGACTGCATACATTTAAAGTGAGAGTTTACATAAATATTCAATGACAATCAGTATTTGATAGGAAATTAGTACAAGTACACAATTTTCTTTGATTTTAATAAGGCTTTGTGAAGCACTTTATAACAAAATGTGAATCTAATCTCATTATTATAGGAGTTAATCATTTAAAATAAATATTTATTCTCAAGTACTTGTAAATACCCTGAGTTACCTATAATTATTGCATTCTATTTGTTTTATAAGTTGAAGAGGGAAACCAGAGTTAATAGGAACAGATCACAAGTTAAGGCATGTCAATAAATGAATCTCAAAAGTTTCAGTTAATCTAGAACAAAATACTTTCAACAATTATTATCATCAAAACATTATTTAAGTCTAATATGTTATAAATAACATCTTCATGTCTTAAATTTGTTGATGATAGGTGAAGAAGCTTGTAAATATATAAAAATGTTAATGTCTACTATGTTGATGTTAAAACATACTCATAAATGGCGAGGCAGGTTTGAATTTTTACTTTTCCAATCAGTTTCTGGTCAGATGATATAAAACACAATTACTCTTAATTTAAAAGTTTAGTTGTTGTTTAGGGAATCATTAACATTTGTCTCTAAGTATGCCACCAACAGACAAAATATTTATAGAAGGTTCTTTTCTAAGACATCTTGCACCAGAAAGAGAATTTTCTAAAACGTGTATCAATTCTGTATTTATTAATTAATAGCATAACACAAAAAAAAGTGCAAACCTGTTAAAGCTCCTAAATTATTTTTAAAGTTGAATTTTTCCTGCACGGATTAAAGTTTTAAATTTAAATATCGCGTATTTTAAACTGCATTGTTTGTTTTTTTAAACTGACAGTGAAACTGTTTTAAACTGTAGATTTTAACAGGTATGAAAGTGCAATAGCACATTTTTATAAGATTGGTTGGGTCATTTTGACAAATGGTTATATTATTTTTGTTTTTGCCTTTTGAAATCCGATATCATTTTGAGAGTTTTACCTTTTTTATCATTAAAGTTTTAAAAAATAAATTAAATAATGTAAATCTTGAAAATTATATCCATTTTTATTCACCATTTTGTTCTTATATCTTTTTTAAAAAAAATAGTTTGTCAATAAAATGAAATAGTCTTTAGCTGTTTTTTGTCCATGAAAGAATCTAAATATTGCTTATATATGAGTTAAATGATTGAATGCTAAAAAATGCATCATTGTTTTTTGAAATCATTTTCCCTTGTAATATATCTTTAAGAGTTTAGCAGAAACTTTTTTAAAAAAATGTATTAAGAACAAAATGATTTTTAAATTTCAAAAAAAAAAAATTTGAAATGAAAAATTGAGATTTTACTTTTAAGTAAATTTATTTTTTTATTTTTATTTAAAAGTTAGTATTTGAGACTTTCAAGGTAAATACAGATAAGGTGGCCTACCAATACTTTTAACTAAAGAATTAGTAATAGTTTTCTTTAATCACTTTTAATTTTAAACATGCATCTACTCACACATAATACCTTACCTGCAATTTTTTTAAACAGAGTTAATCATTCTAAAAATGAATAGTTAATGGTGTTTTTAGTCTTGAATGAGCTTGCTAGAAAAAAAAAAGTTATTAGTCTAAATCTACTGCTGCTTATAGACATTCATGTAAGCATAATTTTCTGGGTCTCATTTCTTTCCATTGCCTCCCTTGATCACATTGCAACATTATGTAAAATCCCTAAAATAGAGAATTATTTTCAGCTTCAAAAACTTACCAGTTCATTGATAAGATTATTGCTACAATTTGTTTACTTAATTATTTACATATATTTTAAAAAAAAATGAAAATGGTGCTTTAAATTTTGCATAAATTAATAAATGCATATAATGACATTTTTTGTCTTCATTTTTTAAAAAGTATTTAGTTACCTTGAACAAATGTTTGTTTTGACATAAAGGAGGACAGTATAAAATACTCTCTATACAAATTATGATATTATAATATTTTTACTTGTTTAAATGAAGTTATTAAATATGACGTAAGGATTGTTTAATGCATCTTGATGATATTCATTGTACATGTATTAATATTTCTGACCTAAACAGAGCACATATAAGCATCACCTTATTCTTTCATTTATGTGTTTAAGGATTAAGGTTGAGCATAAAATTATTTTGGTTGTTTTTAATGTATATTGATATATTGTTATAGTCCTATTAGTTGTTTTTTTTCTTTCAAAATAGTAAGAATTTTTAAAAATTACATCAAATATTTTCAACCATAGATCTGAAGTTTTTAAGAAATTATAATTTTTTTAAAAGATTAATGTCCATAATGTGCTCTGAAATTTCTAGTCGTTTATTAATACTCATTTTTTTTTATTACTGAGACTTTCTCAGTAATATATAATATGGTATACCACGTCTAAATATTTTGATAGCTTCTTTTCAAAATTCATTGAGAAACATTTAATTTAAATATTATTTTATATTTAGTTAAATGATTATTTAGCTAACTGAAAAAATTTCCTACAATAGCAGTGTAACTTATTTTATTTACAAGTTAACATTCTATTCTTTTGTAGAAAAATTAATTTGCAATTTATCTTTCAGGGGAAAAAAAGGCTAGGAATATACTCTTAGTGAATGAGCAAAAGTTCTTAAAAGTTCTTAAATGAAATTGTTTTTTTTTATATTACAAATTTATTTAAAGCTTGCAAACAAAAATAAATACAAATTTTTGTACAATATAATATGTTTGATTACCGTATATCAATATATTGTGCAATAATTTAGTACATACATTAAGTTAAGTATTGTGCTAAATAATGTTTATATCAATATGCTTTTATCATAAAATGTTTGAAAAATTAAAACACTAAAAATTCAACTTTTTCCCACGTTATTTTTTATTCAAAATTTTAAATTATTGTGCTGTTGAAAATGTTTTATTAAACATAAGAATATATAATACAAATTTTTTTTTTTTTTGCATTAACATGCAACATTAATAATTAATAACTGCGATATATAGATTCTTTCTATTTCTATGTTCTTTTATGGAAATCATGGAAATTTAAATGTCCTTTGCATAAAAGTAAAATCATGCTTGTAAAATATTTGGTAGGTCTTTATTTAAATATTTAAAAGACATTTGCCTATGGATGGTTTTACTCACCCAATAAGTTTGTCTCAGATCTTCTTGAATCACACCCTCTACTCCCTGCTTTTAAACCAGGTCAGTTATTTGAACAAGGCATTAATTGAAGCTAAAAGTCCTATGTAACAATATTTAAATACTCACTTAGTTTCATATTCTCCTTACAACTTAATTTGCAAATGCATCTTAAATCTAACTCAGATGGACATAATAGCAATTTTAAGACAAACTACTTTTCTTAGTTATAGGTTTTATGTTATTTATAATAGCACAGACAAAGACTATTGTAATTATTTAACTATTTACAGCAGTGCTTCTCAATTATTTTCTGTCATGCACCCCCTAGAAAGAAACCCCCCCCCCACCCGGTGCGAAGTAAATAGTATCATTTGTCTATAAAATTGTTATAAGTACACCTATGCTGATTTCAAACGAGCCCCCTTCCCCCTTACGGAGCCTCACCCCACTTTACGGAGTCTCGCCCCCCTTGAGGAACCCTCACCACCTTCCGGGGGGGGGGGGTCATGCCCCACTATTTAAGAGCCAATGATTTACAGTGAGAGATCATAAGTATTTTCATACCATTAAGGCACCAAGACCGATTAGGGCTCTCTTAATAAACAAGTCTCTCCTAATAATCAAAACTCTCTCGCAGACGAACCTCTGTCTCAGCTAAGGGAAGTAAATTTTTCAGTTTCTTAAGGAGCAAGGTAATTACAAGGGATCAACATTAGATTTAACATTATCTATTGTGGATCTACTAGTTTTTCAAGTTGTGTTTTTTTTTCCAGTTATATTCACCCAAAACCTGCACCTCTGGGCAATGAAGCAAAAAAATACCAACTCTTTTCTACATTGTAATTCTTAAATTGAGGTAAAAGAATGTAAGGTTTACAAAAGAAATTGTTAAGGAACATAGAACAAGATTGAAAAAGCACAGCCATAGTATAATCCACATCATCAAGTTTTACTACAAAATCTCAAACACAGCCATTTGATGATGACAGCAAGATATCAACAGGAGTACACACACAAAAATAGTTGGTGATGGATAATTATACCGTAAGGAAATCCAAGCTGATTACATCAGATAAAATCATTTGCTTTTAACTTTTAAACACTGAAAAAGCTGATTTTAAAACCTGGTAGTGCTATTAGAAAAGACGGAAAGAGAGTTCACACAAATGATAATTTGGAGGTTAATTTTTTTAGAAGTATTTTGATCTTACCTTTAATTGAATTTAATATTGTAATAAACTTGTTTTTAAAGTTTAGTTGTTTTTTAGAAATACTTCAGCTTTGCTTTAAAAACCTAATAAGATATTTGAACTTAAAAAAGTGTAGCACGATATGTATTATAAATTTTTAAAGTTGCATTAATTCAATATTAATATATAAATACTTTGGTTTATTTTGATATGCTATGAATTAAAATCATACAAGAATTTCTTAAACCACAAAAAATTAATACATCATAACAAGCATGTTCTCTAAAGAAGCTAAAGTTTTAAAAGACATTGGTTTTATAATTTAAATCTAATTTTGTCAAAGTATTTATGAATAAAACTAATTAAAATAGTAGCATACCTCAGAAAAGGACATGTTACTGGTATGGAAAAACCAAAAGATTATTTTTAAAAAATTTTAAACACCAATTTTTTAACCCAAACTTATTTTCATTTATTTTTACTTTAAATTTTAAGATTATATTTTATTTTAAATTTAAAAAATGCTCCAGTTTTTTTTCTTGCAAATATGAAAACATTAACAACGCAGGAGTTGTAGATAGCCTCCATGTTTCAATTTCTGTTAAAGAAAATCATCATTCAACCTACAAATTATTTGGTATATTTCTGCTTAACATTAGAAAAACTTTGTCAACACCCAGGAGCAATATATAATACATTTTATGATTAAACTTTCAAGTTATGGTCAAACGTTAATACTTAAAGAAATTTAACATTTAAGTTTAATTTTCCTAAGTGATTGTCTCAAATCGAAAATACATTTTTAAAGATGAGTAAGTCAATCATTTTTGCATGCCAACAAATCATGTCTAAATTACTAGAGGAGTTACATCGTCAACATTTGTGAGAAGGCAAACTTCAAGAAAACATTATTTATCAAAAAGATTTTTTAAACTTAATAAAAATTTGAGTAAAATGAACAGGTCTAAATGAACAGATCTAAATGAACAGGTCTGAATTGACCTCAATTGAACGCATTGATGGTTTGGTCTCGATGACCCCCACCCTCTGCACTACCTTTTCTTGTTGATTGGTCGGTTGGGTTTGACAGCTTTCTTGGTGTCCGGCATGGTTAAACCATAAGGAGAATTATATATATAGAGATATTTTAAAAAATTATTTAAATAGAAATTTTACGTTTTATCAATTAAAATGTGAACTGTTAATTAATGGCTTGGGTTCCAAACAGCGACTTTCATAAAGATGACTTCACAATAGTGTCAATTGTAAGTGTTTAAAAACTGTCACAACAGTGATCACATGATAGCGACTGTAATAAAAGAGCAATTATCATAACATCAACGCCCAAAAACTTCAGCCATAATTCTGAGCCAAAATTCTTCACCAAACGTCTGGCAACAGCTATAAAACACGAACAAATAAACGTAGCGACTGCTTATGTAAAACTTGAAGCCAAAAGGAATTAAAAATTACATTTCATCTATTCTTTTCGAACCATTACATTTCAGCCAGATTGTCTACCAAAACACACAAATATTTTACCAAATCCAACAAACAACTGCTCAGTAAAAGGCATGAATCCAAAATGGATTAACAATAAAATTAAATTGGGATTAACAACATAAAATTCACAAGATTAAAAAAGATAATTTTAAACAGAATTGAAAAATACCAAAACAAGAAGTCTCGCCAACTCTCGTCAAGTCTCGTCAACTCTCGTCAAGTCACGTTTATTTCTAAATTTAAAAAATGTACACCAACAGGAAGAAGAAATTAACATTTCATTCATTTTTTTTTAAACTTCAGTAGCGCGGTGCTTCCCCACATGCCTTCTTTATTGGTCTTTATGGAATTTATAATTAGAAAGATTAAAAAGTAGACTTAAAAAATAATGTCACGTTTTTAAAAATGCTTCCATACGTTTAGGGTTCCACGCTATTCCCATAAGTGTTGTTGGGAACCAATTCGGAGCTTGTTGGACTCAGGACAACCTTAGTCTCGGGAACTAATCTTCGCTTTCACGGACAGACTTGTAATATACCAGTAACTCATGCATAAATTTGAATAACAAAAATGTCTCACCTAAATGCCACGATGAATGAATAAGGTTTTCTATTTAATGGTTCACCGACAAAACGGCCCCGGACAAAATGGCCCCGGTCAAAATGGCCCCGGACAAAACGGCCCCGGACAAAACGGCCCCGGTCAAAATGGCCCCGGACTAAATGGCCCCCGGACAAAACGGCCCCTGACAAAATGGCCTCAGACAAATCGGCCCTGGACTAATATTTGTTAATGGAATAAGATTTTAAATAATTATTTATACTCGCCGATACAGTGTCAGTTTTAGTTCACAAAAAACAATTATAATAACATCACAAGAAAGAATTTAATAATAGTTAAACCATACGGTAGCAAGTCACAATTGTTTGTTGAGAAGAAATTATGTCATAACGTCACAAGAAATAATTTTACAATTTGACCACTTTCATAAAAGGTGAATAAGTTGAACAAAGGTTAAATTAACTTAAAATTTTAAAAATTATTAATTTTTTTGTAAAAAATGTCTACAATTTTTCAGGGGCCGTTTTGGTCGGGGCCGTTTTGACTGGGCCGTTTTGTCCGGGGCCGTTTTGTCAGGGGCCGTTTTGTCAGGGCCGTTTTGACCGGGGCCGTTTTGTCGGGGCCGTTTTGTCAGGGGCCGTTTTGACGGGTCACCCTATTTAATAGTTATTAAATGCTGAAATTATTCATAAGTTCAACTAACATTTTAATTGTCCAAAGGATCACGCATTTTATTAAACATACGTTTGAATCTGCTTGAACTATAGGATTAATATGATATATTGTACTAAATTTTATGACCGTTAGTTTAATGTAATCTAAAACGTGGATATCAACCAAATTGAACATACTTTTTAAAAAAAATTTAACATTAATATAGGTTTTATTTCTCTACTGTGATACTGAATTTCTACTTCTTTATTTTAATGTCCCTCTGACAGTGCCTGGGGGAGGGTGGGTGTCTTTTATTTGCAGGCCAGCACGAGAGAAAAAAATAGTTTAAACAATTAAAGCTTGAATTAATATTTATAAATTAGCAAACAATCCCTTATTTTGGGGATTTCGTGTCAATAATTTTTATAGGGAAATCTCAAACTATAGCCACAGTCATATGAGTTCAATGATGCAAGTATTTTTGCTTTTTTATGTAGACTTTACTTAAATATAATCTAGATATTTTTCGAACGCGTAAATGAGATAAAAAATAATAAAGTAAAATTTGTAACCGTATTAAATGAGGGGAGTTCTTTGAGGAATACAGATGACTTTTTTAAAAAGCTAATGAAGCACAAAAGTAATTTAATATAAATAGCTGAGCTACTTTTAAAAAAATCTATATTTATTTAATGTGATTCATTTCTATAAAGAAAATAGACGCCATTTGGACTAAAATGTCCCTATTAAGGCATTGATTTAAAGAAAATGCTATTTAATCTGCTAAAAAATAAGACGACTTTTCGTTCTTGTAACAGTTGTTTTTTTTGAAGAATGGAATAGTCAAGAAATATATGAACATCCCTCAGACTTGTCGGGGAAAGAATCCACTAAATGAAAACTTACTGAGTGATTTTAAATTGCTAGAGGTGAACACATTAATGTCGTTCGTGATTATAAAAATCATTATTAAAGTACAGACAATTTTTTTTTAGTGTTATTAGACAGATATCCTGACTGGAAAGCGTTCATTTGAGGATTTGTCGGGGCAATGTAAAATTTAAATTCATTTTTTAAATAGAAAAAAAAAGACATTTGAAAAATAGGATGCTGGCATAAAATTTATTTTTAAAAAATAAAAAATTATAAAATAAATAATTTTTTCTCCACGTTGATCTAAGAAATGTTTTTATTGGCTCGCAAGATAGGTTAAAACCTTACAGATAACCAGAAACATAACTAGGTTTTCCAAGCTCTTGGTTAAATTATTTTTGCCGCCCTTGACAAATGAATTTAACAAAAATCCAAAAGGCATGATAATACTAAGTTTGAATAAATTGAAGCATTGGCCCTTCGGCTCCCTTGACAACTGCCCCATTGTCAAGTCGTTGATCGCCTCTGAAGATAACTCATCTGACGAGTCACATCTACTATCTCACCTGACGAGGTAGATATCTCTATATGTCACATCTACTATCTCACCTGACGAGGTAGATATCTCTATATGTCACATGTACTATCTCACCTGACGAGGTAGATATCTGTTTATGTCACATCTACTATCTCACCTGACAAGGTAGATATCTCTTTATGTTACATCTACTATCTCACCTGACGAAGTAGATATCTCTATATGTCACATCTACTATCTCACCTGACGAGGTAGATATCTCTATATGTCACATCTACTATCGCTCCTGACGAAGTAGATATCTCTATATGTCACAACTACTATCTCACCTGACGAGGTAGATATCTCTATAGGTCACATCTACTATCTCACCTGACGAAGTAGATATCTCTATATGTCACATCTACTATCTCACCTGACGAGGTAGATATCTCTATATGTCACATCTACTATCTCACCTGACAAGGTAGATATCTCTATATGTCACATCTACTATCTCACCTGACGAGGTAGATATCTCTTTTATGTCACATCTACTATCTCACCTGACGAGGTAGATATCTCTATATGTCACATCTACTATCTCACCTGACTAGGTAGATATCTCTTTATGTCACATCTACTATCTCACATAATAAAAAATAGCAGCCAATAAATAATAAATTTCCTGACGATTGCAAAAACATTTTTGTTTTAAACTATTGACTGACAGTAATTTTCAAAATGTTGATAAAGTTTGCATACGACGGTTCTAACTCTTCGCGTACTTATCAAACCAAATGAAAAGTGTATTAGGCTAATGGCAGTAATGGAGTAAAGAGCAAGGTTACATTTTCAGTTTAAGTTAAGTTTTTATAAAGTTTAAAGTTAACATGTTTAGTAGATAAGTAGGATTAGTTTTCGGAGTAGTCTTTTACTTAGACCTATTGTTAGGCCTACGGGTAGATGATGCTCGTTAAAAACCTTGGCTGGTAGTTCATCTAGGAGAAGGAAACTCCGAATACAAATCCTCCGCTGCCTTGCGGCTATACCTGCCTTGCGGGAAAGGCTAAGGGAGTAAACCCTGAAAGAAAATCAGGAATTGGAGCACCTACAGGCGGTCTATACATAAGACTTATGTACATACCGGCAGCTCCTGCGACGCCAATGGCAGCCAAGCTGCATCGACGCAAGTCGTTCCCTTGGTTACACCATTGACGTGGAGAGGGGGGATATGCTGTATGGGCAGCAGCTAATTCTCCATAATACCCGCCCAGGCTTGCATCACCTCTGGAGAGGACACTCCAGCGTCGCCGCAAGGTGTCGACAAAACACGGGAAGCAGCAGTTACCGGTTATAAGCCAAAGCTCAATTGACGTAGAGCTAGGCGCCAGGGGCTGCTTCCGACGGTGGGAGAGACTACCAATGTCTCACTGGACAGCTACCGCCCGCCTCAAACTGGGCAGCCCCCAGTCAAATAGGTGCTATCCCGTCATGGCCTGCCTTCTCCACTGGGTGCGTGGAGATTAGAGTACCACTCAACAAGTGGGCCACTAAGCCCTGCACCAAGAAATACAAAAAAGAAAAAGAAGACCCCAGCTCTTCGAATCGCTAGCTGGAACGTGAGGACTATGTGTCCCGGCATCACTGATGATCTGCAGTCCATAAACGACACACGGAAGACAGGAATAATCGATAGAGAACTTAAAAGGCTAAAGATTGACATAGCATGCCTTCAGGAGACCAGGCTCCCAGACAACGGTTCACTCAAAGAGGCCAATTACACCTTCTTCTGGCAAGGCAGACCGAAAGACGAACCTAGACAGCATGGTGTGGGTTTCGCTGTTAAAAACACTCTTCTACCATCCATTGAACCACCGTCATCAGGCACGGAGAGGATCCTCACTCTAAGACTCAGAACAACTGCGGGCCCAGCAAACATTCTTAGTGTGTATGCCCCAACACTCTATTCAACTCCGGAAGAGAAGGACCAGTTCTATGGAGCGTTAGACCAGGCAATAGCCGGCATCCACAAAGACGAGGCAATCTATCTCCTAGGAGATTTCAATGCTAGAGTGGGGAGCGACCACGAAGCCTGGCCCACCTGCCTTGGACTATTTGGAAGAGGAAAGTTAAATGAAAATGGACAAAGGCTTCTGGAATTGTGCTGCTCACGAGGCTTGTGTGTGACCAACACTTTCTTCAAGTGCAAGGATATACATCAAGTATCTTGGAGACACCCTCGATCCCACCAATGGCACCAGCTGGACCTCATTATCACCAGGCGTGCACAACTAGCTAGCGTCCTACTCACTCGCAGCTATCACAGTGCCGACTGTGACACGGATCATTCCCTTGTCGCCAGCAAAGTACGAATAATGAGGAAAAACTCGTACCACACAAAGAAAAAGGGAAGTCCACGCATCAATACCTCCTGCATGAAAGACCCTGCGATAGCGCAGCTGTTCAAAGACAAGGTGAAGGAAAGTCTCTCAAAGATGTCCCCATGCGTCACCATTGACTCCAAATGGACGCAACTGAGAGACACAATCTATACATCCGCAATACAAGCCTTTGGCAAAAAATCTCACAAAAACACGGACTGGTTTGATGAACATTGGGACGAGATGAAACCCGTCACTGAAGCAAAAAGGAAAGCTCTTATGGCTTACAAGGAAAAGCCTACACCTGACAATTTGCATGCTTTAAAAACAGCTAAGTCACTTGCCCAAAAGGTTGCACGTAAATGTGTCAATACCTACTGGCTTAAGCTCTGTTCCAGTATACAATCAGCTGCAGACATGGGCAATGCAAAAGTCATGTACGAAAACATCAAAAAGGCAACGGGC
The DNA here is from genome assembly GCA_002072015.1 of Radix auricularia. Lineage (NCBI taxonomy): Eukaryota > Metazoa > Mollusca > Gastropoda > Lymnaeidae > Radix > Radix auricularia. The sequence continues at coordinate 70,462 of MUZC01000118.1, read as the reverse complement.
CCCTTGACGTCAAAAGCTGCTCCCCTAAAGTCCAAAAATGGAGAAATTATTCAAGACCAGGCAGCACAGCTAAAACGGTGGGTTGAGCATTATCTGGAATTGTATTCAACAGTTACCACAGTCTCCAGCACCGCTCTAGATGACATCCCAGATATGCCACTCATGGAAGAACTTGATGTCGTGCCCACACAGGAAGAGCTGAGCAAAGCAATTGACAGTCTAGCTTGTGGAAAAGCGCCTGGGAATGATGGAATACCACCAGAGGTTCTAAAGAGTGGCAAGACAGCTTTACTCCAACCATTGCACGAGATTCTGTCCCTCTGCTGGGAACAGGGCTACATCCCCCAAGACCTAAAGGATGCAAATATAGTGACACTATATAAAAACAAAGGTGATAGGAGTGATTGCAATAATTATCGCGGCATTTCACTCCTTAGTATTGTAGGAAAGACCTTTGCCCGCGTTATACTAAAACGTTTACAAAGCCTAGCATCCCGCGTCTATCCAGAATCTCAGTGTGGTTTCCGGTCCGGTCGGTCTACCATAGACATGGTGTTCTCCATACGACAGCTCCAGGAAAAATGCAGAGAGCAGCAGATGCCACTATACATTGCATTTGTGGACCTTACAAAAGCCTTCGACTTAGTCAGTCGCAACGGGCTATTCCAAATACTGGCAAAAATTGGATGTCCCCCTCACCTACTTGCCATCATCAGACAGTTCCATGAAAATATGCTTGGCACAGTACAGTTCGATGGAGCTAAGTCAGAGGCCTTCCCTGTCAGCAGCGGAGTTAAACAAGGTTGTGTACTCGCACCAACACTCTTCGCAATATTCTTCTCTGTACTTCTTCGATACGCATTCAAGGATAGCAGTGAGGGAATCTGGTTACATACCAGAGCTGATGGAGGACTTTTCAACACTGCCCGCCTCCGAGCCAAGACCAAAACGACGGATGTCCTAATTCGAGAGCTACTATTTGCGGATGATGCGGCACTAACAGCACATACAGAATCTGGTTTGCAACAACTCGTGTCAAGCTTCTCCAATGCCTGCAAAGAATTTGGTCTGCAAATCAGCTTGAAAAAGACAAACATCATGGCCCAAGACACTCGACCTCCTCCTACCATAAATATCGATAATGAAAACTTGGAGGTTGTGGACAGCTTCACCTACTTGGGATCCAAGGTCTCCAATACACTGTCCATTGAAGAAGAAATAAACAGCAGAATTGGCAAGGCAGCCGCAACAATGGCTAAACTAAATAAGCGGGTCTGGCAAAACACCAAGCTAACGGAGAAAACCAAACTGTGCGTCTATCGAGCCTGTGTCATCAGTACACTACTATATGGGAGCGAGACATGGACCACTTATACATCACAAGAGCGTAAGCTTAACAGCTTCCATTTGAGATGCTTGCGCCGCATCCTTGGTATTAAATGGCAAGAAAAAGTGCCTAATAGTGAGGTACTAACGCGTGCCAATACCCAAAGCATGTTCTCAATTCTTAGTGAAAGACGCCTGAGGTGGCTAGGACATGTCAAAAGAATGAGCCCCGGCCGCATCCCGAAGGACCTCCTATATGGTGAACTTGCTTCAGGAAAGAGGAAAACAGGTCGCCCACGCTTGCGATTTAAAGATGTCTGTCAAAGGGACATGAAAGCAGCCAAAATACATACAAGTGACTGGGAGTGTAAGGCAGAAGACCGATCTACGTGGCGCACAGTTGTCAAAGAGGGCGTCATAGTAGCCGAGGAGCGAAGAATGGAGGAGGCTGCAGACAGAAGAGCTAGGAGAAAGGCCAAAACATTTGGAAGCACAGAACTCGTGTGTAAAAACTGTGGCAAAGACTGTCACTCAAGGATAGGACTGCACAGTCACTCGAGGAAATGCAACCCAACCCAACGGTGATGCACCATCGTCTCGCGAGACGGAAGGATGCCGGATTGGATTACTATCTCACCTGACAAGGTAGATATCTCTATATGTCACATCTACTATCT
>MUZC01000118.1:52697-66926 GCA_002072015.1 Radix auricularia | reverse complement strand
GAGGTAGATATCTCTATATGTCACATCTACTATCTCACCTGACGAGGTAGATATCTCTATATGTCACATCTACTATCTCACATGACGAGGTAGATATCTCTATATGTCACATCTACTATCTCACCTCACGAGGTAGATATCTCTATATGTCACATCTACTATCTCACCTGACGAGGTAGATATCTATATATGTCACATCTACTATCTCACCTGACGAAGTAGATATCTCTTTATGTCATATCTACTATCTCACCTGACGAGGTAGATATCTCTTTATGTCACATCTACTATCTAATCTGACGAGGTAGATATCTCTATATGTCACATCTACTATCTCACCTGACGAGGTAGATATCTCTATATGTCACATCTACTATCTAATCTGACGAAGTAGATATTTCTTTATAACTAAAACTAAAACGTTAACCTGACTTTTTTGGATACTTTGGATTCCACCGCAGCTAAGTTTCTTCCTTTTATATTTTATTTTCATTTTCGTATTACTTGTGTATAGTATGTTCGTTGAAAAAGGCTCTTTGCCGAAACGTTCGCTGTTTTGTTACGTCCGGTCAGGCTAACCCGTACCTTGTTTACGTCTTTTCCCTTTAATGCTGGAGAAGAAAGACAACCGCAATAACAGAAAACCTTTTTAAAAAATTGGGTTAGATTTACTTCCCTTTGCACATGTTCTGTTTCTCAGACTCTCCCTCTCTACAGCAGGTTATTACGTCCTACGTTCTCATGAGAACGTATAGCAAAGTTACGCAGCTTTCTCAGGCTACGGCTTTGAGGTACCGCAATATTTCCAGCCACCTTTATTTCCTTAAATGATGTCAGTTACCCGTTCGGAGCTGGGTGGACTCAGGGACACATTCGGTCCCAGGAACAAATGCCTGCCTTCATGGAGATTCGAATAGAGAGACGCACAATCGGCCAGAATTATATTTTTTCTGTCTGATAGATATTATAATAAGAAAGTAAATAATTTCATCTGTCTGAAATACGAACACGTGACATTACTTTTGTTTAAAAACGAAACAAACTTTGATTGGCTGCACACGTCTCTCGCCTTCTCAGTTTTCTCCCAACACTGAATACACAAACGTTCTAAGTACAAGGAAGTCAATATCTATGAGCTTTGTCATAACGTGGTGGAGATCTTTTTATATGTAACTATAAATAAATACACAAGGGTTTTTCCCGTGGATGACGTCATCAACATTGTGGTAGTTTACTGTGTGCTTTGCTGGGTTTACAGTTAAGGAAGATGACATTTAGGCCAGGATTAAACTTGTTTACAGCTTTATTGTGTCAAATATTTTTACAAATTTTGTTTTGATGCTGTTATCAAAAAATATTTACGTTATGAAATGTACGTTAATTTCGGTTATAAATCAGAAAACTGATCCTAGACTTTGTACTTTAGATAATAGCAATGATACAAGGATTCACCACACATACAGTTGCAGGACAAATGTTACATGGTTGAATTTCAAAGATTTATATATTAAAAAAGAATTTGAAAAGTAATATTACAATTTTTAAATTTTTTTTTTACTTTATGGGCGTATACAGTAAAAAAATATTTCAGTGGATTAAAAAAACAATATTTATATATAAAAATATGGCTTTTGCTCTTAGGAATGAGAAATCCTCTTCATCAAGAATATTGTAATTCGTTACCATTTGATTGACTTGAATCAGTGTTGGATATTGCAGAGGTATCATTAGAGATGTGTGGTGGCTCAGAGAATAGTTACAGAAATTTTCATTTTGTTGTCAGTCCTTGTCATTGTCTCACCCAGTTTCATCCGCACCCCGGCACCCCTCTAGTGACGCCTCTGAGATGTTGTCAACAGGAAATAGTGGGGGGAGGGGCAGACGAGGAAGGTGTATACTATTTAACGCTATTCAGTCTGTGAGCTTTCAGGCCAGTATGTTGTCAAGTTGGAGCTCTCCTGTCAACAAGTTACAAAATGATTCTGTGATGGTGAATCAATTAGCCCAACAATGGTATCACGTGTTTTCTCAGGCGTGTTTTCGACAGGGAACACAGACATTGTTGTGGATGGATATCGCTATACAGTATTAGGTATATGTCACAGTAAAAGGAAATGGTTCATGCCTCAGGTAAATAATTTTAATTGTAAAGAAGAAGCTTTTTTTTTCTTGTTAAATGCAAATTAAAACTTAGTGTTTCATTTTATAAAAAATACATAATTTCAATTTTGTGGCAGCAAATTTAATGCCTATTTCTTTTTGGGGTAAATGTTTGAAATGATTAATTTAAGCTAGATTTCTTAATGACCTTATAAGCTACAGTAAATTAACAGACCACTTGTAATGATTGAAAATTTTTAGTGTGCGTGTATCGCCGTGATACAAAATTATTTATAGTAAAAAAAACTCCAATCAAGAAGCCCCAAATGTCTGATGTAAAAGTTTTGGATATATATATATATATATATATATTAGGACTGTTAACAATTAATTGAAATTTAATTCTTAAATTAAACAAAATTAACGATTTATGTAATCGTTAATTTCGATTAAAGCCAAAAATTAAAATTTATGATGTCAATAGTAACACTTAATAAACATTCTTCTTGAAAATCTAAATAACACTGAAATGTCTCATTTATATGTCATCTTTGACCAACTACACAAAAAGTCAAGTGTGTTGACATTCTTTGGTTTTAGTGGTGAGCGGGAATAATTGACAATGTAGCCCGACGAGCTGAACAATCATTTACATGGAACTGAGATAATGGTATGCACAAAACGGCTTTGGCAAGAAATGATATTATCGGATATAGGTGTTCATTAAGCATCAACCAATGTAGATGATAAATGGATTCAAGAATTTTCATCTCCATTTTGTAACGCAGTAATTCATCAGAAGAACTGCCGTCATTTTTTGTACCTCCGAGTCAGACTCAATTATTTCCATTAGTTTAAAAAGCTTTTCATTTGGTTTGTTACATAGACGAAATGTTAGAACCATGGTAGGCAAACTTTATAAACATTTTTAACATTTCCGTCAGTCATTAGTATAAAACCAAAATGTTTTTGAAATCGTCAGGATTTTAAAAATTCATCGGCCATTTTAGAAAAATCCCTTCACCGTCTTGTTGTGGGCTCATCGTTATGCGAAAAAACAAAAGTAAAAAATGACCAACTTTCCGTGACGCTATCGAGCCGAAATTTTGCACACAGACTTTTTTTTTTTACCTAACAATGCATGGTATAAAAATTACAGAGCGATCGAATGTACCGTAATAAAATTAATTCACTTTTAGTTTATCTTTATGAAACTAAATGTCGCCGTCTGGTATTTTTCACCTCTTCGTGACGTTGGCGTTCAGTCCAGCAATCGGTGACCACACCCCCTTCCATTTTTACAGCAAGGGGAGTTCAGTCACATTCAGTCTGTAAATGTTTGCCGCGCAGTGCAGTTTATTTCGAATATAATAAATACTTTTAATTCTGACTCACATATAAGGGATTTAAAGTAAAAAAAATTGTTTTTACGGGTTGTTTAATTAATTAAATTTTTTACCTTCTGACTTCAAATAATTTGTAAGTGATGGGTCGATTAATTTAATTTTTTAAATTAAAAATTTGAAACGATAATCCGCAGCACTAATATATATATATATATATANATATATGTATAAAAATATATACATTTGATGAAACCGGGTGGTGGTTAAGGGCATTGAACTCCAAAGGTCTAACATTGTAGTGAGCTATAGTTTAACATGAATGCCATTCAGCAATCAGCGATTCAATGAATTTGTTTAAAAATATGAATTCTATTTAGAGAAATAACAGAAATGTATCAATATTATTTTGTGAAAAACCATCAGCTATTTTTAATATTAAATTAAAACTAACTATTGAAATTCTTAGTTTTTATTTATTGGGACACACTTACATGACATAATTAAAAGAATATAGCAATAAGCGGAGCCTCCCATGTCCCACCACATTAATACGGTCTAGCTTTAAGGTTGGTAAATACTGGCATATTGTCACCATTGAGACAGGGAATAGGGGAGGGAAAAGTTAATGAAACACTTTGGTAATGAAAACGTTTTACTATATTTTAATACAGTGTTTTAGGAACCAAGGCCCCAGAAGTACAGAAATGAAAGGAGTCCTACTGGATGGTGGGACAAGGTGTTCGGATAATGAAAAGTGGTGAAGTTATAACAGCAGTTACATGAAATTCTAAATGTAAAATGATTCAAGGCTAACTTAGACTTGACCTATAGAATGGACATACGGCCATGTCTTACCTACTCAAATAGACTGGAACAACAGAATGTCACTGTCTCTCAATCACCACTTTTAAATAAAGCCACTTAGTTGAATGTGCAACATGTCACTCTTAATTCATCTCTTGATAAAACTCATCGTCTACACGGCTGGCAGCTCTCACAGCTTTAATTATGATAGTCCCAGCTCCTGGTTTGACAACATTTACACTTACACGGCCTTGACACCAGAGGTCAACGTGGATGAACAAGTGAGTGGCCATGGCCCAGATTGCGGTAGTTTGTCTGCACATGACCAGGCTTGGGTCGTCAGACAGCAGTCCCCATTCCTTGTCCCGCCGCGAGATCATTTCAAGTGCGGTCACTGTACTTGCTTCAACTGTACCAGAGATGGTCACGTGGTGGCCACCTGCACTAAACATGTACCTTACGTCATGACTAAAATGCCCCAGAATCTGCCCGTGAAAACCATCAATTTAAACATGGACCAGAATCAGTTGTACAATTTTACGCTAAGAGACGTAGCAAGGTACAGGATTCTATCCTACTTGGAACTACGTAACAACAAAATAAAAGTGCTCTCCCTCTTGCCGTGTAAGAACGTCACGTCGCTGTTGTTGCTGGACTTGTCCGGTAATTTGTTGGTCAGCATAGATGACGGATGGTTCAGCTGTCTGAGAGATCTTGTTTCTTTAAATCTCGCGGGGAACCAACTCACGGCTATCAGCAATGAAACTCTTCTTGGATTATCGAACTTGAAATATTTGGATCTCAGCAGTAATAGACTTAAGCAGATTCAATACGGCGCCTTCGACTCATGTGAAAATCTTAAAACGTTGAATCTCGGACAAAATCCTCTGTCCTACAGCAGGATGAACTTTCACCCGCGGTTATTTCAACCAATCAAACAGCTGGAAGTTTTGTCCATTCAGAAGTTCCTTATATATAGTTTGCACTATCCCCGGCCTGCTTTACTTGAGCTAACAAATCTGAGAGAGCTAACTATTGATGAGGCCAATGCAGATAACTTTGGCAAAGATTATCAGCTTCTGAGAAACATGTCGACGTTAAAGTTTGGTGTGGACGGCAACTGCGCCACTGTTCCACTAACTGACAACTTCTTTATTGGTTTCCCGTCTCTGAGGACACTTCTAATATACGGTTGTAGTCCAAAGTCTATTTCACCTCTTGCATTTAAATCCAATTTAGAGCTTGACACCCTGAACTACACGAAAATAACATATAATTTTGAGAAGCTATTAGACACTCTGTCAGGTATAACCAATTTCAGCCTTTCAACTTTAGTTCTGAATGACATCATTTCTGGAAATGATTTACTGACCCTCACAGCGGCGCATGTAAAAAATATCCGGCAACTCCATCATTTAAAAGAACTCCACCTAGAAGGTAATATGATTTCAATCATTACCTTCGACTTCGCAGGCTATCTTCCCGCTTCACTTCGACGAATAAATCTGAATAGAAACGATATATTTCGTGTTAACAGCATCTTAAAATTCGTGCAGGCTTCAAAAAATTTAGCATCTTTGGAGATTTTGAACGAAGATTTGGAGATCACGTTTACTAGCCGCAGCACCGATTCACACTTGGGTGCGCACGGCCCATGCCAGTGCGATACGTTAATCCCCGAGAAGAATTCTTCCATAGAACATTTAATACATCTTAGACCCTCATTGAATCACCTGAAGATGTATACTGCCATTGGTACTTCACAGTTCAACTCCGATATCTTCGCCTTCAGAAATCTCCAAGTTGTTAATATCTCAGACGCTTTCCCTACGAGATGGGGCAACTACAAACTTCAGACTAGTGTGAGAGTTGTTGATGTCACCAATAATTATTTTGAACATTTGGAAAATTCATTTTTTCTTCCAAACAATTCACTTGAGGAAATGCACGCAGGTGGAAATTTCCTTGGAATCGAATTGTCCTACGATGTGTTTGGACGAAAGTTTGCTAGACTTCGAGGTCTCCGTTATTTAGACTTGTCTAGAAATCAGATTCAAGACCTTCCCTGGAATGTGTTTATCGGCCTCGAGCAAGTTCAAAAACTCATTTTTTCTAGAAACAAAATTCAAAAACTTGAGGTCAACGTGTCCCACCTGATCAAACTTGAGTATCTGGATCTGAGCTGGAATTCTATATCTTGGATAAGTCATGCCACAAGGGGCCACCTCGACATGATCGCATTACATCACGTGGTCAGTCTCAATTTGGCTTACAACCCCATTCCTTGCACGTGCGCAGGAATCGACTTCCTCAAGTGGCTGGCCTCCACCAACGTGAGAATCATTGATAGGGATTTCATGGTATGCGTGGATGAAACCTCGGAAATAAAACCTCTTGGAGACATCCAACATATGACAACAACCTTGCAAAGAAAGTGTGGATCACACGTCAATTTAGTTCTGGCGTCATCCTTCTCATGCGCTGTCTTCATTATCCTTATTTCGTCGGTCTTGCTATTCAAAAACCGCTGGAGACTGTACTACATCAAAAACCTAGTCATCACTCGATGGTACGGGTACAAGGCCGGCGACCCACAGAAGACGGGAAATAACTTTAAATTTGACGCATACCTTCTCTACTCCAAACTCGATCGTCATTTCGTGATGCGTAAATGTATTTCGGAGCTAGAAGAAAAACGCGGCCACAAGCTTTGTGTGGAGGACCGCGACTTTCTTCTCGGGTCTTTCGTTCCATGCAACATCACCAGCGCCATACAAAACAGCCACCTGACCCTAGCCATCATCTCTCCGGATTTCTGGGACTCTGAATGGACAGAATACGCCACTCATATGTCTATCATGGAGTCCTTGTACAGCAAACGTTCTATTCTTCATCTTATTCTCTACAAGCCTTTTCCCATCGAAGAGATGCCGCGCGATTTGGTCAAAATTCATAAAGACAATCGATTTATTGAATATCCACCCAAGCACTCAGGTGTTGACGCTAAAAATGCCTTTTGGGATGCACTGTCTCTGTTGATTGGACACACAGGAAACATGGATGAAAATCCCGTTTTACAAATTTAATTAGACAAGATTTTTAGACATTATATTTGAAAATTTATTGTTTAAAATACTTAGGAAATATGATAAATTTATTTCTAGTTTAAATATACCTTTAAAATTTTTTTATAAATATTACAATATGTTAATATAATTGTAGTTGTCCCGTTGTCATGACATCGACCCATCCGTTTTGTTAAAAATTCCTCTCCTGACCTTGTATCTAATGATATAATCAAAGCGAATGTTACATCTCTCAGCGTTCTCCGTTACTCGCTCGTTACAACAAAGCTCGTAACTTTGTACAGTAATACAAGAGAAATGCTTTTAAAAAATGCTTTTTTTAAAGTGAAATAAATCAGCTGAAATAATGTAATTTTTCAGGACTGTGTTTTTTAAATTTGCAAGTCTGCAATATATGAGGGACATTTGATACGTCTCAGTAACGTTCATTTTGTTGTTAAATAACTTTGACTCCACTCCTTGGTGAAAACTAAATATTTATCCTGACTACAAGAAGTCTAATACATTGACATGTGAACTCATTTGTTATATATTATAAAAAAATATTGTCATCGAATTTTCTTGACACTTTAATTTTTTTTTTTAATATGAAAGTTACATTTATATTGGTTTAGTGTTAAGTTATGATTATGTTATAATTGAAAATTACTTTTAAATGGGTTTACTGTTAAGTTATGATTATGTTAAAAATTAAAGTTACATATATATTGGTTTGGTTTTATGTTATGATTATTTTATTGAGCTATGTTAGGATTAGATTAGGTTTTTGTTTTATGGGTAGAGTAGCATTATGGTTAAGGTCACTTTTATAATTATATTTAGGTTTATATTTCGATTTAGGGTTAGGCTAGTGTTAGGAAATTAAGGGATGCATTTTCAGTGTCACGCTTTAGTTAGATAGTGTTATGGTTGTTGTTACGTGTAGTTTTCAAATTAGTGAAAGTTAATGGTAAGACAGGTTTCGGACTAACAATATATACATTTTTATAATATTCATTTGTAAACTCTTGTCACAGAAATGAAAACATAAACATTCACAGACTATGCTAAATGTTCTATCCAATAGAACGTTACAATGTTGGTTTCGCCAAATCTACTATATTCTTCCATCCCGTCTTTTTATAACTACAACATCTTCCGTCTATTGATTTTTGTTGTATATCTAAATCTTTTTTTTGTGATATTTCTCTTTGTTTGAATAACTTAGTGTTTATCTGTGTTTATGTCCAAGCATCTCTCTCTCTCTCTCTCTCTCTCTCTCTCTCTCTCTCTCTCTCTCTCTCTCTCTCTCTCTCTCTCTCTCTTACTTTCCCTGTGCATCTCTCTAATCTATATCCCGGGTGGCACATAACAATTTAGGTTGAACTTACTCAAGGCCTAATATCATTGCATGGCCGTATGTTAGAAATATTTCAATGTCGTTATCTAAAGTTATCATTAAACAGTCTGCTGTATTTATTGGAATTGTGTGTTGTTGTTTTTTAATTTCACCAAGGCTTTGCCACAGATCCTCATGAAAACTGAGCTTTGAAAGTCATCAGCAGAAGTAGAAGGTCAACATGTTAATATAGAAGGCCAAGATACAGTTATAGGGGGCTACATTAAACTAAAACTTTTTAACTGTATTCAAATGTTATAGCCAAAAATAATTACTGTATCCATCATGCTATCAGGCACATATTTAGACGTTTGACACTTGTAGACTCAAATACAGCAATAATAGTATTTAACACATAATAGACAATTGATTAGCATTATTTTTATTATGTAAATTTACATATTCTGGATTAATATATTTTGATTTCCTCGTGTTAGACTATCTTGTCCGTTTCCTGTCTCGATGGCCGACCAGACTCTCCAGGAACGAATGGAAGCGAATTTGGTCTCGCTAACAGCCCCGACACTCAATCAGGGCTCAATGCAAGCTTTAATCAATGCTAAGAACGCTCGGCCGGGCTGGCCAGTCAAGTTTATTTGGCTTCGATTGATATCCTCACGGCGCGTTCAGAAAACTATGTGGCTACTGAACGTCCCCGTGATGATTTCCCCCCCTCTCCGTCCCCTAAACACAACTGTACTAACCAGGGAAACGCATTGGGCAACTTTGTCGGAGGAGTACAATTTAATGATTAATATATTGAGCTCAGTGCTTTTTAAAAATATGTGTTAGGTCAGTAGATATTATTTATCATTTCAGACAGCAATTAATATTAGCAAATTTAGCTAATGTTTTGGCTAGTTAACTTAACATGTTTCACCAACTGTAACTCCTGCCAATAAATCGTGCTCTAGTCATTCGCGATGAATATTGTTTTTTGCTACTTTAAAAAGGTAAATAGTTGCTTCTAAGTAATGACTTTTTAAGCTCGCTTAAATTAAGATGCGGCTTTAATATTTGAACAAGTTCATAAGTGTGTATTTCCTTCGAAGTTGTATCAAAGTGATTCATCAGGTCATGGAGGAAACGCTTTTCTTGATCCTGAGACAAACACTTAAACAGACGGTAACGATCAGTCTTTTCCGTGCTCCGAAACAATGGGAGTTCTCTCCCATTACACATTAGCAGCACACATGCTATTGAGGGTTTCAGAACTGCAGCAAAAATAAATCTCTTTAAACTAACTTTCCACGACTGACAACCATACACCCAGAAAAATGGCATATGCTAAGAGTAATAAAGAAAAAGAAACAAATATATTTAAAATACTTCATTCATGGAACAGAACTAGCCCAAACTAATGATGCAAAATACGTAGGAGTCATAATAAATGAGAAACTATCTTGGAGTCCCTGTGCCTATGGAGTTATTAAAAAATCAAACAAAACCATAGGTTTTATAAAAAAGAAACTTTTGCAAATGTAATAAAGATATAAAATTAAAATGCTATCTCACCCTGGTGAGACCTATACTAGAATATGCATCTTCTGTATGGGACCCATCCACCAGTATCAGTTAAATGCCAACTTTGTCCAAAAACATGCACAAGTAAACAAGGAGCAATTCAGTGTGACACCTGCAATGAATGGTACCACACAGTTTGCCTGCATGTTAATATACCCAAGTACATATCAATGGGTCTAAGAAATAAATATACATCTTGGCACTGCACACATTGTGGATTTCCTCAAATCAACTCAGACCTGTTTAATCATAGGGACCTGATTACCACAAACTTTTACAGTGTTTTGGCTAATTCTAATATAAAAAATACCCTAGATAAAATCAGACCTGCCACACAAACCCATGAAAATAAAAAATCTAATAATACTGACAATCAATACACGCTTAAAACTCTAATAATTAATTTTCAAAGCATAAAAAATAAAATTCCAGATTTAGAACTCCTAATAAAAACAGAAGAACCAGACATAATTGCTGGTTCTGAAACTTGGTTGAACCCCAATATATACAACTCTGAAATTTTAAGCAGCAATTACAACATATTTAGAAAAGATAGAACAGACAATCATGGAGGTGTCCTACTTGCAATAAAATCAACTCTAATAGCTGAAGAAATTAACACACAGCCAAACTCCAATATAGAATCTGTTTTCTGCAAAATATTTACACCTAACTCATCACCCTTTATTGTAGGCAGTCTATATAGGCCACCAAATACAAACATAGAATACATGAGGAATCTCTGCAGTCAATTAATTTACATTAAAAACAATTATAAAAATGCTGTAATTTGGTCTATGGGGGACTTAAATCTTCCAGATATAAATTGGAAAAAATATACAATCGATAGCCACCAAAATAATAAAGAAATTAATGAACATTTCTTAGACACAATAAATAACATAAACCTAGAACAGATAGTAAAAAAAGCAACTAGGAAAAACAAAATACTAGATTTATTCCTAACAAACAGACCAGGATTAGTAGTAGACTGCACAATAATTCCTGGGCTGTCTGACCATGATATTGTTAGGGTAACCAACACAATAAAAACTAAAATAAATAAGATGCCTAGAAGAACAATATATCTTTGGAATAAATGCAACTTAATAAAATTACACCAATCAGCTTCTAATTTCCAACAAAATTTCCTAAGTAAATTCAGCATAGTTAGCCCTGTAGAAGAAATATGGAAGGAAATAAAAACAAATCTAAAAACCATAATGGATCAGAATGTTCCAACAAAAATAACTTCAAATAGAATTAATAAATGCTGGTTCAATTTTAAACTTAAAAAGTATTGCAAACTAAAGGAGAATTTATTTAAGAAATTTAAGGCTACCAATTCAGAAAGGATACACAAAAAATACTTAAAAATTAAACACCTGACACAGAAACTTAGCCGTAACCTCCAAAATAATTATATAAACAGTGTGATAACTAAAGATAACAATAAAAACTTATGGTCCTTTATCAAATCTAAAAAAATGGAGCCTTCAGGTATAGCCACACTAAAAGACTCAAATAATAAAACCTATAATGATAATGAAAANAAAGTGCCCGAGGATTGGAAATTAGCCTATGTAACGCCGCTCTTTAAGAAAGGTGATAAGTCAGACCCTGGTAATTACAGACCTGTATCACTTACTAGTATCACATGTAAATTACTGGAACACATAATATATAGCAGAATAGTTAACCACCTTGACAAATATAATGCCCTATGCCCACACCAACATGGCTTTAGAAAGAACAGATCATGTGAAACACAATTGATAGGCCTAATAGATGATCTATCAAAAGGCTTAGATAATAATGATCAAATAGATACAATATTACTAGACTTCTCAAAAGCATTCGACAAAGTTCACCACCTTAGTTTACTCAAAAAACTTAAATACTTTGGAATCTCAGGTCCCTTACATCACTGGATCCAAGATTTCCTATTGGGTAGGGAGCAAACTGTAATAATTAATGGTTCTAAATCTACACCAATAAAGGTTAACTCAGGAGTTCCACAAGGAACTGTCCTAGGTCCCTTACTATTTTTAATTTATATAAATGACTTACCCAACAATATCTCAACAGGAACTAAAGTTAGGTTATTTGCTGATGATTGTATAATCTATAGAACAATCAAGTCAGAACAAGATAGCAAAATTTTACAAAAAGACTTAGATGAATTAATAAAATGGGAAACTAACTGGAGTATGTCCTTCCACCCAGAAAAATGTCAACTGCTAAGAGTAACAAAGAAAAAGAAACAAATAAATTCAAAATATTTCATTCATGGAAAAGAACTAACCCAAACTAAAGATGCGAAATACTTAGGAGTCATAATAAATGAGAAACTATCTTGGAATCCCCATGTCAATGAAGTTATTAAAAAATCAAACAAAACCTTAGGCTTTATAAAAAGAAACTTTTACAAATGTAACAAAGATATAAAACTAAAATGCTATCTCACCCTGGTGAGACCTATACTAGAATATGCATCTTCAGTATGGGACCCATCCACCAAAGAAAATATTGATAAGTTAGAACAAATCCAAAAAAGAGCTGCCAGATTCATTACTGGAGAATATTCAAAACTGACAAGAGTAACACCATTAGTTAAATCATTAAACCTTGAAACACTAGAGGATAGAAGAACCAAGAGTAAATTAGTAATTATACATAAGGCAATTAATTCTAATTTAGAAATACAACACAAAGATAACCTAATACAACCCTCAAATAGACATAAAGACAAAAACACCTTTTTTATTCCATATGCAAGAACAAACACATACAAGTTTTCTTTCTTTCCGTCCGGTATTCGGGCGTGGAATGGGTTGCCTGAAGAAACCAGGAAAGCCACCACTTTATCATCTTTTAAAACTCTAGTAAGAATACAGGACTAAACACAAACCATAGAAATACGTAGGACGCAATAATCTTCTGTACAGAAGGAGCGTCTGTAACATATAAGATAAGATAAGATAATGAAAATATTGATAAACTAGAAAAAATTTTAAAAAAGAGCTGTCAGATTCATTACTAGAGAATATTCAAAACTGACAATAGTAACCCCATTTGTTAAATCATTAAACCTTGAAACACCAGAGGATATAAAAACCAAGAGTAAATTAGTAATTATACATAAAACAGTTAATTCTAATTTAGAAATACAACACAAAGATAACTTAATACAACCCTCAGATAGACATAAAGATAAAAACACCCTTCTTATTCCGTATGCAAGAACAAACACATACAAGTTTTTATTACTTCCCGTCCGTTATTCGGGCGTGGAATGGGTTGCCTGGAGAAACCAGAAAAGCCAACACTTTATCATCATTTAAAACTCTAATGAGAATACAGGACTAAACACAAACCATGGAAATACGTAGGACGCAATAATCTTCTGTACAGAAGGAGCGTCTGTAACATATAAGATAAGATAATTTGTGACTAATGAACATTGATGTCTTAACATGTCATATTATATGAGTTGTTTAGTTAAAATGCTTTCACTTAATGTACGATTTATTTTTGAACTAATTTTGTGTTTCATGCATTCTATATGAAGCGTGGTGAGCTCAAACTTTGGCTTGTTTACTGAGCTATAAGTTTCCTGGTTATTTTTAGTATTTTTTAACTTAGTAGAAAGAACAACACTTAAACAAGCGAACTCTACGTTTTGTTTTATATTATTAGCCCTTTATATTTTTAATTCATTTATTAGACAACTTTGGCACAAGACGTCATTAGACTCGAATAGGTTGTCAAATGATTGCACTAAAAGCATGAGCTAAAAATACATTTAATAGGATCACTATCTTAACGATTCCTCAGGATCTCTAGCTGCCAATAGATTTCAGTATCTGCAATTGAACTCTAGTAAAAAAAAACCAGCGGTTTTTATTTCAAATGTATATAACAACAGGTATATTATATGCCAAACAACAAGTCTGTTCTGGACGAAACAAGTCTGTTCTGGACGAAACAA
>MUZC01000118.1:34403-48758 GCA_002072015.1 Radix auricularia | reverse complement strand
TCATCAACTTTAGTACACATTACCACATATAAGGTCATACACTTTAGTACACATTACCACATATAAGGTCATCAAATTTAGTACACATTACCACATATAAGGTCATCAACTTTAGTACACATTACCACATATAAGGTCATCAACTTTAGTACACATTACCACATATAAGGGCATCAACTTTAGTACACATTACCACATATAAGGTCATCAACTTTAGTACACATTACCACATATAAGGTCATCAACTTTAGGTCACATTACCACATATAAGGTCATCAACTTTAGTACACATTACCACATATAAGGTCACAAACTTTAGGTCACATTACCACATATAAGGTCATCAACTTTAGGTCACATTACCACATATATGGTCATCAACTTTAGGTCACATTACCACATATAAGGTCATCAACTTAAGTACACATTACCACATATAAGGTCATCAACTTTAGGTCACATTACCACATATAAGGTCATCAACTTTAGGTCACATTACCACATATAAGGTCATCAACTTTAGGTCACATTACCACACATAAGGTCATCAACTTTAGGTCACATTACCACATATAAGGTCATCAACTTTAGTACACATTACCACATATAAGGTCATCAAATTTAGTACACATTACCACATATAAGCTCATCAAATTTAGTACACATTACCACATATAAGATCATCAACTTTAGTACACATTACCACATATAAGGTCATCAACTTTAGTACACATTACCATATATAAGGTCATCAACTTTAGTACACATTACCACATATAAGGTCATCAACTTTAGGTCACATTACCACATATAAGGTCATCAGGTTTAGTACATATTACCACATATAAGGTCATCAACTTTAGTACACATTACCACATATAAGGTCATCAACTTTAGTACACATTACCACATATAAGGTCATCAACTGTAGTACAGATTACCACATATAAGGTCATCAGCTTTAGTCCACATTACCAATTATAAGGTCATCAGCTTTAGTACACATTACCACATATAAGGTCATCAGCTTTAGTACATATTACCCTGTCGACATGGGGTGACCTCTACGTGGTTCGACAGACGAGTAAGGTCGTGGTGTACATTGCGACCTGAAACCGACAAACCCCAGGCTTGGATAGCCGAAGGCCGTTGTTAGGCGTTAGGTGCTAGTCAAATATGATTACAGTCGCTGTACGGATCTTAGGCAAAGCATTTAGATGCAATGCCGATGATGAAAACCAAAGTACCCGTTGAGGGTCGGGTTACTCCGAAGCGACCGTTTCGTTCCCCTCAATTAACTAGCAACGCTGTTGAGCGGTGCCGGTTTAGGGCCAGGAGCGCCAGTACGGAATAGCAAAAGGTACCGCTCGGAAACGCTTTTGGTCGCCAGCTCTGAGGAAACCTTCCGGTGGGGGTTAAACCCTAATTAGGTCAGTGATGATCCCCACGCTTTGCGGCGATCTAAACTATAAGACTCGTAAGCTTTGCCGTGGTGGCGCCAAAGTGATACTATGTTGATAGCGAGTCACAGTAGGGAAATTCCACACCTCCCTCGGGAGGCACACTTTAGTGGGAGGCGTTTTTGGCCCAGTGCCCTGGACGCCCAGGCGGCCGCTTGTAGCAGCGACCGCTCCGGGGGGGCTTCTCAGTCTTTACGTCCCTTAGGGGGCCAGAGGGCTGAGGGGGTTTTCCGGGAAGCCCCATGAAGAGCGCAGGCTCGGGACTGCTGATTTTCTTCCACATGTAGGATTTTCAGTACACATTACCACATATAAGGTCATCAACTTTAGGTCACATTACCACATATAAGTTCATCAACTTTAGTACACATTACCACATATAAGGTCATCAGCTTTAGGTCACATAACCACATATAAGTTCATCAACTTTAGTACACATTACCACATATAAGGTCATCAACTTTAGTACACATTACCACATATAAGGTCATCAACTTTAGTACACATTACCACATAAAAGGTCATCAAATTTAGTATACATTACCACATATAAGGTCATCAACTTTAGTACACATTACCACATATAAGGTCATCAACTTTAGGTCACATTACCACATATAAGGTCATCAACTTTAGGTCACATTACCACATTTAAGGTCATCAACTTTAGGTCACATTACCACATATAAGGTCATCAACTTTAGGTCACATTACCACATATAAGGTCATCAACTTTAGTACACATTACCACATATAAGCTCATCAAATTTAGTACACATTACCATATATAAGGTCATCAACTTTAGTACACATTACCACATATAAGGCCATCAACTTAAGTACACATTACCACATATAAGGTCATCAACTTTTATGTAATCAATATCCACAGATGTAAACAATAAAAATTAATATGTAAATGTCTTTAACTGAAGTTGTAAAATAATTTTTAAATTGATAGGCGGTGTAGTTGTATTGAAAAATGTTGTGGCTGAATCGATATAGGTTTAAATTAAGTTGATTAGGCGAATTTAGTTGGCGTTAAATTTATGTGATGAAATGATCACTTTTGATGTTGGAATGCTAAATTGTGTTTACATAATGAATGTTGCCATTGATTTGGTCGCTATTGTATTTGTTACTTTTTATGTCAAAACACAATGCTCAACAGCTAAAATAATTAAAGGTCTAAAAATAACAACACTTGATGAGATTTTTGTAGAATCCTTTGTGTGAACGCAGCCTCACCTCTCATCTCTGTTCTTGAAGATTGTCAAATGCTTAAAGTGGAGCAGGGACGTGAAGGAATTAGTTGGAGTTTTCCCCACAGTGTAGATCGATACACGGAGAGGAGGGGTAGGTTAGGTGGGGGTAGAGGCGGCAAAGTTCGTATTTTGAGACCATACGACTAAAAGTGTATTAGAACAGAATCCCAGGGTTTTTGTACCGAACGCCTTTCTCCAAGACCCCGAACAGGGAAATTGTGGGGTTAACAAAGGCACGTGATGTTTGAATTCTCGTGTTGGTCTGGTTGTCATTCTGTACGGACTCGCTCTTTTCTTTTACTTGACACCTCGAAGTTTGGTGAGTAGTTACAAGTGAGTAGTTACAAGTGAGTAGTTACAAGTGAGTAGTTACAAGTGAGTAGTTACAAGTGAGTAGTTACAAGTGAGTAATTTTCAAGTACTAGTTGTTCATTAGTTTAATATTTTAATTTTCATTAAAAAAATAAATAAGTAACAGTAAAGAAAGTAATACTCTTTTTTTCTATTTGTAATTCCGGTGTTTGCAATTATACCATTGGCTTTGACTTTAATACATGAATCGAGTAGCTTGCTGCATCAAAAACATTCAAGTTTGTTTCGGTACTTGTGTATTTTCGTGTGTCTGCGTGTGTGTGTGTGTGTAGTGTGTTTGTCGCTGTGTCTAACAGACCATGCGTTATTTCGTGGTACTGCTACACGTCTTCAACATATTCAAGGATCCCAGTAATGTCCACTCTGGCTACTCCATACAATTTAATTATACACATCAACAAATCGTTAAGAAAAGTTGACCAAATCTTTATTGCCACCATACAACAAGGAGATAAAGGCTGGATATTTACATTGCCCTTTTCTAGATATCAATATAAAAAATTGAATAAAAATATACAGTTATAGTTTACATAATACAATGTTTGTTTTAGTGTACATTAACTCCTCTGTTCTTTAATCCCCACTTCCTGCCCCTTTTTCTTTAATTATTCTTCTTACTTTATTTTATCTTGACATCTCTCTTTCGTTTCTATCCACATTTCTATCTGTACAATCTCTTTCTATCCACATTTGTATCTGTACAATCTATTTCTATCCACATTTCTAGATGTACAGTCTATTTCTATCCACATTTCTATCTGTACAATCTATTTCTATCCACCTTTTTAGCTGTACAATCTATTTCTATCCACATTTCTATCTGTACAATCTATTTCTATCCACATTTCTATCTGTACAGTCTATTTCTATCCACATTTCTATCTGTACAATCTATTTCTATCCACATTTCTATCTTTACAATTTATTTCTATCCACATTTCTATCTGTACAATCTATTTCTATCCACATTTCTATCTGTACAATCTATTTCTATCCACATTTCTAGCTATGTCAGTCTATTTCTATCCACATTTCTATCTGTACAATCTATTTCTATCCACATTTTTCTATGTACAATCTATTTCTATCCAGATTTCTATTTATACAATCTATTTTTATCCACATTTCTTTTTGTACAATCTATTTCTGTCCACATTTCTATTTGTGCAATCTATTTCTATCCACATCTCTATCTATCCAATCTATTTCAAGCTCAAGCAATCTGCCATCCTTTATCCATCCCTGTAACCCGATCCCTCCCCCGCCATTTTTCTAATTCTCATGTACCATCCCATCGCATTACATCCTGTATCAGCACTCACCAGCACCCCTCCCCTCACACAATGTTCTCTCTATGTCTACATCTCCCTGTAGATTATTGACTTTCTCACGTAAGCTTCCTTCCATCTGGCACTAACTAAATGGTTTCATTAAAATATGAGGAATAAGTTATGGAGTTTTTAAAAACAAAACACTTTGCTGCTATTGCGTTATAAGCACAAATGTGGTGTGTGTGTGTGTGGTGCGTGTGAGTGTGTGTGAGTGTGTGTGTGAGTGAGTGTGTGTGAGTGTGTGTGAGTGTGTGTGAGTGTGTGTGGTGCGTGTGAGTGTGTGGTGCGTGTGAGTGTGTGTGGTGCGTGTGAGTGTGTGTGGTGCGTGTGAGTGTGTGTATGATCTAGTCTTATGACTGGCTTTGGTTACAACGTATAAGTATAGGAAATATCTAAAGACGCCTTTTTTTAGGTTGTTCTGTTTCAACATGACCTTGATGGATGATTTCTGAAGGCCAAGGCCATGACTCATATCTCAGATATTTGGATTATTTTTATCTCTGGATTATTTCTAAAGGCAGGTCCAATTTTATTGTTCAAAATCTTAAGTACAATTTACGAATGTCTTATGTAAAAATGTAAACTTATTGTGTTGACTTTGGTTATATATTATTTTAGCACTTGTTGTAATTAAATATTTTTGTGTAGATGTGAAAGAAATATGTTGTGTTTATGATTGGCCTTAAGTAGTATTGCTTGTACTAATTGTATATATTTGTATAATGTTGACCATATAACCTCCAGATAACTTCCGGTGACACGCCCCCAGACTATGAACAGCATCCCCGTCCATTATGGCCTCCGGGTAAAGGTCACCAAGGTTGTTCCTTCAGGAACCAGACAGGATGTGGTCCAGGGGAGTGTTGTGTTAAGGAGGTAGGCAATGCTGCGATACAACTTGCACAAATAGAGACCTGTGTTATTTTGTCATAAATATTTTCAAAACCAACCGTTTGTCATAATTATATTTTTAAAAATTAGAATGTATAGACATCGAATGCATTTTTAGTAAAATAATTCAGAAACAGAAGTAGAGGAAAATAGTATAACTACGACTTCAGAGGTACTACAGCAACTGTAAATATTAAGTGGAGATCATTTTCGTGCTTGGCTACCGCTTTCTTCTATCTTGAAAAATGTACGATCTTTGGCCTCCATGTTCGTGCGACAACTGTTGTCTTTCTATACGTCGTCAAATCATCTCAGATCCATCAGTGAGTAGTCTTCCCTTCAGATTTCTCATTGAGGATCAATGTTCTACGATGCAGAATACAGACAGCCTGGGATCTTATGGTGTCGTAGGCAGTGTAGTCACCATATTATAACTGTTCTGGGAAACTTTTGTATTTCTCGGCTTGTACAGATACGCCTCTCATCATCGTCTATCACCTGATGTTATATATACCTATGTTATAACCATCGAATGAATTAAACACCATTCGTGAGATTACTTAGGAATGATTAAATTCCAGTGTTTATTTGTAGATTTTCAAGGATTAAAATCTCAGTTTTTGTGTGTTAATGTGCATGAAAGAAGGGACTTAATCCACAGAAAATGAAATTTCTCGTCATTTTGACTTTTCTCAATGTAAGCAACATTACATGACTATCAGAACTACAAATATGGCCACGAACAATGCTAACATGACTATCAGAACTACAAACATGGCCACCAACAACACTAACATGACTATCAGAACTACAAATATGGCCACGAACAATGCTAACATGACTATCAGAACTACAAACATGG
Source organism: Radix auricularia (assembly GCA_002072015.1). Lineage (NCBI taxonomy): Eukaryota > Metazoa > Mollusca > Gastropoda > Lymnaeidae > Radix > Radix auricularia. The sequence continues at coordinate 42,577 of MUZC01000118.1, read as the reverse complement.
CCACGAACAATGCTAACATGACTATCAGAACTACAAACATGGCCACCAATTACACACACTAGGAAAAAAAAAGAATTCTTAGAAATGGTTTTGTTTTAGGTATATCTCGCCTTATTACGTGTGTTGAAAAGCAGGTTTTATTTTTTATGAGCACAATGAAGTTTTCATTGTTCTATTTTATAAATTGTAAACAACGCAAACCTTTTAATGTAACCAGGCACGTGAGCCGAATCATCGATAACAATACCAAAATCCCAAATGCTCGTATGTCAAGTACAAGGCTTGTTTTGATGCTAACAACATACCAGGTACAATGATTTTTTAGATACTTGCGCGCCTAACACTAGGTTAAAGACCTTGTAAAATAGTTGCATGTTTAAAACCAGGTATAAGACCTTGTTATAAACTTGCCAGCCAAACTCTATGTACAAGACCTTGTTAGAAACTTGCCAGCCAAACTCTATGTACAAGACCTTGTTAGAAAATTGCATGTCAAACACCAGGTATAAGACCTTGTTAGAAAATTGCATGTCAAACACCAGGTATAAGACCTTGTTAGAAACTTGCATGTCTAACACCAGGTATAAGACCTTGTTAGAAACTTGCATGTCTAACACCAGGTATAAGACCTTGTTAGAAACTTGCCAGCCAAACTCTATGTACAAGACCTTGTTAGAAAATTGCATGTCAAACACCAGGTATAAGACCTTGTTAGAAAATTGCATGTCTAACACCAGGTATAAGACCTTGTTAGAAACTTGCATGTCTAACACCAGGTACAAGACCTTGTTAGATACAACTCGCACCGATTACCACGTACAAGACCCATCTATTTTAAATCTTTTCGTATTTGTGCACATTTCATACTGTACACGTTATTTCTATAGTCACAAATAAAAAAAATCTTAATTATTTGCAAGGCGTTAGCAGCTCCCATCTTAACATCTAAATAATATTTTGCTCAGTTGTTGTTTTTTTAATGTTAAAACCAATGTGAAACATGAGAAACGTGACATTTCCTGAGAGTTGAACTGCTCACCACTTACTGGCGTTGGTTGTGTGCTTTCATTTCTATTTAGACCAACTTTGCCGAGAGCGATTGACACAACGTAAACACTGGCAGCTTGATGCCCCGTAAGATCGATGGGAGAATTGCTGAACTGAGACAGTGGACTGAACTTTAACATAGACGTCATCGTGTCTCTGTCTCGTATCATATACTAGCACTGACATGACAGTGGATTTTACTTAAATTAGACGTCATTGTGTCTCTGTCTCTTGTCATATGGTAGCACTGACATGACAGTGGACTGTACTTAACTGAGACAACAGTCAATTATCTCTCTGTAAAAAAGTAGCAATGTACCCGAGATCCACCTCTTCAGGACTCAGTGCCTTTAGTTATCCTTAAAGTTAATAGCTTTTTTTAAAATTAAGAAGTCTTACGTTTTTACATGACGATCGCTCTCAAACTGGGATAACCACCCGTTATGCTCACGACTTGGAAACTGTTAATTTCCTTTTAAGCACCCAGTTGTTATTTTGCTGTTATTTGATAACTCTCGCTACGGCCCTTGAAGGTTTCTTGAGATCAAAATTAATTTTGTGATTCTTATCATAATTTTAATATATTTAAATTGGGATTAGTTTTTATTTTCTAATCTTGTAAAATTATCAATCAAAAGTTATCGGATGTTCATGCGGGCCGCATTAAGCATTTTATTGGACAGCATGTCATTCAACACAGGTGTATGAGATTATACTTGGGAAAATATGAAGACAGTTGAATCAGTTGCGATATTTCCTACTTTCACGTCATGAAACTGTATAAATAGTTAAATGTTGACAAAACATTACGTTCTTGTGTATCGATAGCCTTACACTTTTAACAACACTGACATTCTTGAAATCTTCGCTTCAAGCTTTGTTTGGAAAGCTGTTACGTGGCCTTGATTCTTGTTGGAAGATCTGTGTAACAGCACAGTTGTTTGGGTATCTTATAGGACTTTTATGGCGACGCAAAAAGCTTGGATAGATGTTACACGCTAATGCAGCTTTTTTCCCATCACAAGTTCTTGTTCCAGATGGTACCTAGCTAGCAGATAATGTTAACGCAATTATTGAGTAAATATCATTTTCAAGAAGCCGAAGTTTATTGCTACAACTATGGTAAAATAGCTGTTTGCAAATAGAGAGATCTTAAGTAAATATTGTTGTCTGGTAAACTGCCATATGATGATATATTTTTTGTTGTTGTTGATGACATACGACAGGAGGGACTAACGTTTGAAATGATACTTATAATATTTAGATAGTAAAGCTTATCATATTCAGATAGTAAAACTTATCATATTCAGATAGTAAAGCTTATCATATTCAGATAGTAAAACTTATCATATTCAGATAGTAAAACTTATCATATTCAGATAGTAAAACTTATCATATTCAGATAGTAAAACTTATGATATTCAGATAGTAAAAGTTATCATATTCAGATAGTAAAACTTATCATATTCAGATAGTAAAACTTATGATATTCAGATAGTAAAACTTTTCATATTCAGATAGTAAAACTTGTTAAAAATGCCGTTCTATAAACAACACTTTAATATTTTTCATGAGTTTTTTGCCAAATGAAATTAATTTGTTTTGCTTCCAGAACTTTATATCTGAGCTTTAACTTATAAAACTTTCCTTATTTGTTACTTATTTTTAATCCACAGATTCACATGCAAAATATCAATTATTGATCCAACAGTTGTCTGTTATGTACATATATGAACAGTTGCGTTATTATGCAAACTCCAATCTAAAAGTTAAGGAAAATACAGCATACGCCTGTTGCCAAGATTGACTTAAGACAATGTATCTATTAAACAAGAAATGTAGCTTGACTTTGACGCCATCTGAAGTAGTGACGTAGCTATGATATTTTGCACCATGGGACGAACATTTAAATTGGATCCACCTGTTTATTATTCTCCTTTTCTTTTCGTAACTTAACGTTTTAAGCAATGATCTTTAAGCGAAAAAATCTCGTGTGCAAGTTGTGCAGCATCAATTTTTGTGTGAGTAATAATTACCTCATTCGCTTTGCAGCAATTCCAAACATCAATCAGATATCTGCGCGGCCAAAAAACCGCGAAGCTTAAAGAAAAAATGTATTTTTGCTCCCCTGTACCTGGGGAGTCCGGGATAAATGTACAACCCACCACCTCGCTACACGCCTGATCTTTGATGATGTCGAGAGAAATCGTCGCTGTTCCCTTAACCTTTATCACCACCCTGCTTTTCTTGCCCCCCCCCCTCCGTCGATCGGCTTACAATTTACAGTCTTTGAAGAGAAGAATTCGTCTTTCATCAGTTTCCCTCTCCCAACGACTCACTCCCTTTCCAGCCAATTCACCGCTTCCCAACTCACTCCCCTTTCCAGCCAATTCACCGCTTCCCAACTCACTCCCCTTTCCAGCCAACTAACCCTCTCCCAATTCACCCCCTTTCCAGCCAACTCACCCCTTCACAACTGACACTCCCCTTTCCAGCCAACTCACCCCTTCCAAACTCACTCCCCTTTTCAGCCAACTCACCATTTAAAACTCACTCCCCTTTCCAGCCAACTCACATTCTCCCAACTCACCCCCCTTTCCAGCCAACTCACCCCTTCCCAACTCACTCCCCTTTCAAGCAAACTAACCCCTTCCCAACTCACTCCCCTTTCCAGCCAACTAACCCTCTCCCAATTCACCCCCTTTCCTGCCAACTCGCCCCTTCCCAACTCACTCCCCTTTCCAGCCAACTCAACTCTTCCAAACTCACTCCCCTTTCCAGCCAACTCAACCTTCCAAACTCACTCCCCTTTCCAGCCAACTCACCCTCTCCCAACTCACTCCCCTTTCCAGCCAACTCAGCCCTTCTAAACTCACTCCCCATTCCAGCCAACTCAACCTTCCAAACTCACTCCCCTTTCCAGCCAAATCACCCTCTCCCAACTCACCCCCTTTCCAGCAAACTCACCACTTCCCAACTGACACTCCTCTTTCCAGCGAACTCACCCCTTCCCAGCCAACTCACCCCTTCCCAACTCACTCCCCTTTCCAGCAAACTCACCCTCTCCCAACTCACTCCCCTTTCCAGCCAACTCACCCCTTTTCAACTCACTCCCTTTTCCAGCCAACTCACCCTCTCCCAACTCACCCCCTTTTCCAGCCAACTCACTCCTTTCCAACTCACTCCCCTTTCCAACCAACTCACCCATTCCCAACTCACTCCTTTTTCCAGCCAACTCACCCATTTCCAACTCACTCCCCTTTCCAGCCAACTCAGCCCTTCCAAACTCACTCCCCTTTCCAGCCAACTCAACCTTCCAAACTCACTCCCCTTTCCAGCCAACTCACCCTCTCCCAACTCGACCCCTTTCCAGCAAACTCACCACTTCCCAACTGACACTCCTCTTCCCAGCCAACTCACCCCTTCCCAACTCACTCCCTTTTCCAGCCAAATACCCTCACCCAAATCACCCCCTTTTCCAGCCAACTCACTCCTTCTAAACTCACTCCCCTTTCCAGCCAACTCACCCTCTCCCAACTCACTCCCCTTTCCAGCCAACTCACCCTCTCCCAAATCACTCCCCTTTCCAGCCAACTCACCCCTTTTCAACTCACTCCCTTTTCCAGCCAACTCACCCTCTCCCAACTCACCCCCTTTTCCAGCCAACTCACTCCTTCCCAACTCACTCCCCTCTCCAGCCAACTCACCCCTTCCCAACTCACTCCCTTTTCCAGCCAACTCACCACCTCCTAACTCACTCCCCTTTCCAGCCAACTCACCATCTCCTAACTCACTCCCCTTTCCAGCCAAAACACTCCTTCCAAACTCACTCCCCTCTCCAGCCAACTCACCTCTTCCCAACTCACTCCCCTTTCCAGCCATCACCCTCTCCCAACTCAGTCCCTTTCCAGCCAACTCACCCTCTCCCAACTCACTCACTTTTCCAGCCAACTCACCCTCTCCCGACTCACCCCCCTTTCCAGCCAACTCACCCCTTCCCAACTCACTCCACTTTCCAGCCAACTCACCCCTTCCCAACTCACTCCCTTTCCAGCCAACTCACCACCTCCAAACTCACCCCCTTTCCAGGCAACGCACCCCTTCCCAACTCACTCCCCTTTCCAGCCAACTCACCCTCTCCCAACTCACCCCCTTTTCCAGCCAACTCACTCCTTTCCAACTCACTCCCCTTTGCAACCAACTCACCCATTCCCAACTCACTTTTTTTTCCAGCCAACTCACCCATTCCCAACTCACTCCCCTTTCCAGCCAACTCAGCCCTTCCAAACTCACTCCCCTTTCCAGCCAACTCAACCTTCCAAACTCACTCCCCTTTCCAGCCAACTCACCCTCTCCCAACTCACCCCCTTTCCAGCAAACTCACCACTTCCCAACTGACACTCCTCTTTCCAGCGAACTCACCCCATCCCAGCCAACTCACCCCTTCCCAACTCACTCCCTTTTCCAGCCAAATACCCTGCTTCAAATCACCCCCTTTTCCAGCCAACTCACTCCTTCCCAACTCACTCCCCTTTCCAGCCAACTCACCCCTTCCCAACTCACTCCCTTTTCCAGCAGCCTCACCCCCTCTTAACTCACTCCCCTTTCCAGCCAACTCACCCTCTCCCAACTCACTCCCCTTTCCAGCCAACTCACCCTCTCCCAACTCACTCCCCTTTCCAGCCAACTCACCCCTTTTCAACTCACTCCCTTTTCCAGCCAACTCACCCTCTCCCAACTCACCCCCTTTTCCAGCCAACTCACTCCTTTCCAACTCACTCCCCTTTCCAGCCAACTCACCCATTCCCAACTCACTCCCCTTACCAGAAAAGTCACCCTCTCCCAACTCACCCCCCTTTCCAGCCAACTCACCCCTTCCCAACTCACTCCACTTTCCAGCCAACTCACCCATTCCCAACTCACGCCCCTTTCCAGCCAACTCACTCTCTACCAACTCACTCCCATTTCCAGCCAACTCACCCCTTACCAACTCACTCCCTTTCCAGCCAACTCACCTCCTCCAAACTCAGCCCCTTTCCAGGCAACGCACCCCTTCCCAACTCACTCCCCTTCCCAGCCAACTCACCCTCTCCCAACTCACCCCCTTTCCAGCCAACTCACCCGTTCCCAACTCACTCCCCTTTCCAGCCAACACATCCCTTCCCATTTCACTCCCCTTTCCAGCCAATTCACCCCTTCCCAACTCACCCCCTTTCAAGCCAACTCACCCCCTCCAAACTCACTCCTTTTTCCAGCCAACTCACCCTCTCCAAACTCACCCCCCTTTCCAGCCAACTCACCCCCAACAAACCCACACCCCTTTCCAGCAAACTCACCCCCTCCAAAATCACTCCCCTTTCCAGCCAACTCACTCTTTCCCAACTGACACTCCCCTTTCCAGCGAACTCACCCCTTCCCAGCTAACTCACCCCTTTCCAACTCATTCCCCTTTCCAGCCAACACACCCTCTCCCAACTCACCCCCTTTCCAGCCAACTCACCACTTCCCAACTCACTCCCTTTTCCAGCCAATTCACCCTCACCCAACTCACCTTCTTTTCCAGCCAACTCACTCCTTCCCAACTCACTCCCCTCTCCAGCCAACTCACCCCTTCCCAACTCACTCCCTTTTCCAGCCAACTCACCACCTCCTAACTCACTCCCCTTTCCAGCCAACTCACCCTCTCCTTACTCACTCCCCTTTCCAGCCAACTCACTCCTTCCAAACTCACTCCCCTCTCCAGCCAACTCACCCTCTCCCAACTCAGTCCCTTTCCAGTTAACTCACCCTCTCCCAACTCACTCCCTTTTCCAGCCAACTCACCCTCTCCCTACTTACCCCCCTTTCCAGCCAACACACCCTCTCCCAACTCACCCCCTTTCCAGCCAACTCACCACTTCCCAACTCACTCCCTTTTCCAGCCAATTCACCCTCACCCAACTCACCCCCTTTTCCAGCCAACTCACTCCTTCCCAACTCACTCCCCTCTCCAGCCAACTCACCCCTTCCCAACTCACTCCCTTTTCCAGCCAACTCACCACCTCCTAACTCACTCCCCTTTCCAGCCAACTCACCCTCTCCTAACTCACTCCACTTTCCAGCCAATTCATCCATTCCCAACTCACTCCCCTTTCCAGCCAACTCACTCTCTCCCAACTCACTCCCATTTCCAGCCAACTCACCCCTTCCCAACTCACTCCCTTTCCAGCCAACTCACCACCTCCAAACTCACCCCCTTTCCTGTCAACGCACCCCTTCCCAACTCACTCCCCTTTCCAGCCAACTCACCCGTTTCCAACTCACTTCCCTTTCCAGCCAACTCATCCCTTCCCATTTCACTCCCCTTTGCAGCCAATTCACCCCTTCCCAACTCACTCCCTTTCCAGCCAACTCACCCCCTCCAAACTCACTCCTTTTTCCAGCCAACTCACCCCCTCCAAACTCACCCCCCTTTCCAGCCAACTCACCCCCACCAAACCCACTCCCCTTTCCAGCAAACTCACCCCCTCCAAAATCACTCCCCTTTCAAGCCAACTCACTCTTTTCCAACTGACACTCCCCTTTCCAGCGAACTCACCCCTTCCCAGCTAACTCACCCCTTTCCAACTCATTCCCCTTTCCAGCCAACACACCCTCTCCCAACTCACCCCCTTTCCAGCCAACTCACCCCTTCCCAACTCACTCCCTTTTCCAGCCAATTCACCCTCACCCAACTCACCCCCTTTTCCAGCCAACTCAATCCTTCCCAACTCACTCCCCTCTCCAGCCAACTCACCCCTTCCCAACTCACTCCCTTTTCCAGCCAACTCACCACCTTCTAACTCACTCCCCTTTCCAGCCAACTCACCCTCTCCTAACTCACTCCCCTTTCCAGCCAACTCACTCCTTCCAAACTCACTCCCCTCTCCAGCCAACTCACCTCTTCACAACTCACTCCCCTTTCCAGCCATCACCCTCTCCCAACTCAGTCCCTTTCCAGCCAACTCACCCTCTCCCAACTCACTCCCTTTTCCAGCCAACTCACCCTCTCCCTACTCACTCCCCTTCCCAGCCAACTCACCCTCTCCCAATTCACCCCCTTTCCAGCCAACTCACCCGTTCCCAACTCACTCCCCTTTCCAGCCAAC
>MUZC01000118.1:0-33143 GCA_002072015.1 Radix auricularia | reverse complement strand
CAACTCACTCCCTTTTCCAGCCAACTCACCCTCCACAACTCACTCCCCTTTCCAGCCAACTACCCCCCCCCTTTCCAGCCAACTAACCCTCTCCAACTCACTCCCTTTCCAGGCAACTTTTGAAAGTTTAATGTTCCATTTAACGCCTCAGGCCAGGACACTCTCAGATCAACGTAAGCCATTAATGGTTCCCTAAATAGCCGACCGATCTAAGACCGTCAGTGCAATCTAACAGATCGTCTCTGTACACTGAGCTTCTTTACCCTTACATCCCAGAATATATTTTACACGGTTTTTTAACCCTAATACACTGACACTCCAACCATTCTCATACACACAATAATACCCTTGGGTTTACATCCCTATCTCTGCTTTTAACTTGTATGAATGAACATTAAAAATGGGATTTAATAATTTAGTATCATTTTGATTTTTTAAAAGAAATACAACTACAATTTTTGTGTGTAAGAGACGAGTAATAATTGTTATGACCAACTTTGAGCTTTCGGTAATGTTAACTGTTTAGAACGTGCAACAATCAATGTGTTTTGTTTAAAGCCAGGGTGGTCAAACCTGAAAGCTATTTCACAAATTTAAAAAAAAACAAAAAAACGTTGAGATCCGCATTGAAGCATTATTGGACATTAAACCTGGCTGTTAAATCTTCCAGTAAAGCTTTCTTTTCCAGTAATTCGTGGGCGTAAGCTCTGCCTCATAATAACTTGATCGCAATGTGTAAACATGCGTTTGTTAGTCTTTTTAAGCGGCTAATGTACATATGGATATGTCTCAATCGGAATAGCGTTAAATTAAAAAATTCAATTAAATCCAATTTTTCCAATAGTCGTATGCACAAGTGTTAAGAAGATAAAAAGAGAAAATAACTTAAAATTCAAGTTTCCGGAAGTTTACTAATGCTGTGTGAAATAAGATCAATATTATCTATTTTTTCTTATAAAAATTCCCGTAACGCGGTAAATAACATTAAAATCAAGATTTTGCAGCTTAGCTGTGACACAGGAAGTAGATTGTTGATATGACTCATCGATCCTACGTTGTACCGCGGGAGATGAAAGAGAAGGCAACTCCTCAGGAACTCTCAAGCAAAGTGTCTTCGATTAACGCCCATCAATATTCCAACCATTCCGCAATCATTGTATTCGTTTGGAATGAATCACGCCCGTGTTTTACCTACCATACAGCCGTTTAATGACGTCATTCCATGCGACGTAGTCTTCAACTAAATGGCAATGGTATAGTTATCACAGGTTCATGTGCACCATATGTCTACCTCTTTCAAAGAACACTTTTAATTTTAACGTGCAGTATTTTGACAAGCTATCAGAACAGTCGGTGATCTGGCTTTTCCTTTTCTTAAACACTTACTTTGAAATGCTTTTGATAGCAAGTTTAGCAAGGGTTTAAGATTTAATTCAAGCTGGCGTTCAATTTGAAACAATTTACTTATTACAAATGTTCTAAAGATGCCTTAGTTTATTTACATTCTCAAAACCATATAATTTCTTTTTTTTTAAAAGTGCTTTAAAGAATAAAGTTGCTTTTTAATATATCTCTTTACATGAGTTTCTCTTTTTCACATGTGTACTTTTTATATTCACATTCCGTGCTCTAGGCGAATGGTTGTCTTAGTAAGTAGAAAGATTGACATTTGCTAGTTATTGACAGTTACTATGTATGCCAATTGTCAGAGTGGATGTTTCAGATATCTATAAGAATGAAGTTAAAATATTTTTAGCTGTTATTACAACAACTTTAATATTACCGTAGAAATGTCTTATTGTATTAAATAATTTATTTCTAGAAGATTTTGACAACTATGCGCGTTTAGTTTTATTTTGATGATTTTTTTTATCGTGTTAACCATTACGATAACCTAATTGTTAGTCATCTCCCTTTCTTACTAACAACCTTGTTTTACAGCTTCTACCGACCTCTAGCGCCACAATGTGGCTTCTACCGACCTCTAGCGCCACTATGTGGCTTCTACCGACCTCTAGCGCCACAATGTGGCAAGTCTTAGAGTTCTCTGTGGTTGTACTTGTTTCATTCTTGAAAATCTTCAACTTAATTTATTTTCTTATCTATTCAATGTGATTGACAGTTGAGGACAGTTCTGTTTTCAGATGACAGACTTCAGAGTTTATATTTGTCGAATTCATCAGCTGATCATAGCCAGACTTAAACAAAAACCTCTATAACATCATTAAACTAAAGGCAAATGTTAACATCTTAATGTAGCTAACTGAAAGGACTTTACGGTGTAGGATATCGTTGTTTTTGTTTGTTTATCGATGCGTCATCATCTATCAATTTATGATGGTTTGGAAACTTTTCTTTCGTTTGAATTCAACCAACATTAAATAAATAAAAGTTTTATTTAATTGAATAAAGGGTCACTCATTTTGAAAAAATCCAGTTGTTTAAATAAATATTTTCAGTACTCGTTTTATCCAAATCTTTTTCAACCCTACAGGTCATCTCATTCGAGGACCTGGACCAAAATCCCCTGGTGACCACCATTTGCAAACCTTACCTGGCAGTCGGTGAGCTGTGCCTCCGCCAGCCTGAAGGTTACCTGTGTGATTGCACGCCTGGATTGCGCTGCGAGTTCAGAAATAATGAGACATACGGACTGTGTTCACCGGGCCAGACTCACGACTCTAGTATTAATAATTAATCGTATGTTCTGGAAGGTTTCTTGTGAACACATGGGCTCTGTGGTGTGCTGTGTGTTTTATTTGAAGACTACAGAAAGTCATCACAGTGTTAATATTCCATGAAAATGAAGAATGATTTAGAACGACTGTAATTTTGTATGACTTATATTTTAAGTTAGTGTACGTAAAAATAGCCACTTATCAAACTGCCAAATATTTAAAATCAATCCAGGTTTGTTTAAACTAAGATTTTAAAATGTTTGTAAAAAATAAAGAGGATTCCAGTTATTAATATGATTAAACATTTACACATGGGTTTAACCCAATACTTAACGTCCAATAGCCATGGAATAGCCATGGAATAACCATGGAATAGTCATGGAATAGCCATGGAGTAACCATGGAATAGCAATGGAATAGCCATATTTGATCAACTACACGACAGTTAGCTGACGTTGATCCCACGTTGGACTCGAATAACGTCAGTCCCCGAGAAGTGTTTCGTGTACTACATTTGAGTGAAGTCTTTATAGACAGTGCCAGGAATAAGAAGAATATAATTATATTGTTTATAAATTTATCGTTTTACCTAGTCTCTGGTTTATGCTACTCGTGATTGTCAGAGATTCCGCACATATATAAAACTAAATATCTGAGATTTTTGCTTTTGAATGTAAAGAAAAAAAGGATGTTAATAGTTGACAAATAACCTTTTAGTAGTAGAGAGATGCTATATTAGTAGTTGAACATTACCATGGTCTGGATATTTTTTAACGGAGTTGAACAACAAAATGCAGAGACTTTACTTCACATAGAAGAGAGAGAGAGAGAGTCGTATATCAGTGTTGTATGTAGGAAGAACTGTTGGTTTATGTACAATCTTATCAATAAATATTTTAGAATTCGCTAATTTGTCAGTTTCTTCACATTACAACATTACATATCTATGTAACTATTCAAAGTGAAGTTTTTGTTCATGAATTTAGATAATGAAATATGAAATGAAATTTCCTCAAGAACTTTTTTGAAATAGAAAGATTAATAAAGGTTATTGGGTAAAAAATATTAATATCGAAATTTTACAAAAATTGTGAAACCATAAATTAAATAAAATGGTTATTTTACAGCGTCTGAGTGCTACGTTTATTTTAAAATTATTTCTAGCTTTTTTGAAACTTAATAAGTATTAGTTTTAAGTTACTCATCTTTATTTAAAACAATGAAGCTAAGCTAAATAATGCGAATAATATGATTGACGCAAGGGAAATAACATTTTTTTAAATTTGCAAAACTATCTTCTGTTCTGTAATTTCCCTTGTATTAATCATTCATTTGAAAAGAAACAGAACAAAATTGTTCATTTTTTAAAACAGTAATGCACTAAAAAGAAAAATATTTTGTAATGGAATTACAATCAGAATTGGACATGTTGTAAATTGTAAAATTTAACTCCAATCAAGAATTATCTTTGAAAAAAATTGAATATAATCTGAAATAAACCTAAATACGATGAGAATCTGTTTTAAAATCAGTATCATTTTATCTATAAACCAATGAATGATTCCATAATACTAAAATAGTTATAATACTTATGCACAATACGTTATGGTTTCAACCTAAAATAATCTGAATTTAGTTTACAACACTTTTCTCCGTTGAAAAAGAGCAAGACCCAGCGACAGCGAACCCTGGTGGAAACCTAAATCTTATATTATACTAGCTGACACTTTTCTGTTATCTCAGAAAGAAAGAAAATTCATGGAAGCCAATGGAACTTAATTTTACAAAATTACAGCAGAAGCCTACAACTTTCATAGCGATCGTGTGAGTAAAAATAATAATAATTTATCTTTTCTAAGAAATAAATGGCATTAAGTGCCATATCGGTGCGCAAAGTCAAGTAGCCAAACCCCGACGAGTTCATTCTAGATCATGACAGATTTAAAGTAAGGAATGGTCAGGTGTAAACTATTGTCACTCTACCAAACAAAACTTAAATTTTAATGTATTTAAGTTTCAGAGAGATATTTGCGCACTCGCCATTTCGGTAAGAGATTAAATATCAATTCAGCCTTTACGTAGAACACATGTGCCCTGTGGGTCAATAGGCTTACATGGTCTTAGATAATACAAAAATTTTGGATACCCAGAAACACGTCATACACAAAAAGGGGTGGGGGCAACGTTCCCTTTAACTTAGTTTGTCCACATGCTAATTAATGAACTGGTGTGAAAATTTGCTCAGCAAATTATTGTTGCTTAAAAATTGTACACCCAACAAACGCATCTATATTATATTGTCCTAATCATAGATTTCTTCGCTGCAATTCTAAAATATTGCGCGGCATTGGTGAAATTTCTGGATGGCCTCGCAGTTGCGTAACTGCATAACTTAAAGGGAACAATGGTGAGTTCACATAATCTGGATAGAAGAGCTCAGTTTGCGTTTAAAAAGGCAATTGTTTCCACGGCAATCACAAATGTTGGCTGTGTAAAAAACGCCAAGAACAACAAAATTAATTTTCCAAGAAAGAAATTCTACAGCTGTAATAGAAGTAAACATACAGGTGTTTTACAAGGTGGCCTCACTGATGTGAAGCTTTGCTAAATAATATCTATTAATGCTGGAAAACAGATTGGTGTTGAAATAAAAGATAGATTCTCCTTTGTATGACTCTATGAATGTCTTTGTGTGTCTGGAATGCCTAAAAAGTTGAATATAGCTTGAAGACATGTTTCGTCTATTGGCATTCGTTCCATAATATCAGGGAAACTATAATTCAATTAAGTTTTTCCACTGTGAATTTTTTCTTTCTTTTAAAGTTATGTTTTGTAAATATAATCGACCTGATTGTTCCACTTATATAGCGTAGTCTGAAATTTAAAATTGCTTATATTTAAAGGCACTAAATTCATTTTAAAAATAAATAAAATTTGATTCTGATCAATATTTATGTCGGCATTTTATATTCAGATTATTTGCAATATTATGCATTCATCATTACTTGGTTTAGATAAAATAATAGTTGAAGTTTTTAGGTCCTAGTTAAAAACACGCAATCTGTTATTTCCAGGAACTGAATCGACGCTTGCCACAACTCCAATACTGAGTGAGGCGGCAACCAATGCAAACAAAAACGTTTGACGTTTGACAAAAAATTTAAACTTTACTTTCTTTTTTTTTTACATTTTGTATTATCCGAATCTATCTATATAATGTCTAGTTTCAATAAATAACGTTTTTTTAAATTGGACTTGGACAATTTTATTTTGAATATCACAAAAATTCTTGATTTAAAAAGTGAACAAAAAATGAACGAGAATAATCCGATTAAAAAACAAAAAAAAAAAACAAACAAACTTTAACGTTACTAACGATCAAATTATCCACCAACAAGTGCGATTAAGATACATTTAGCAGCACAGTTTTCAAAACGATTATTTTCAAATCAATACTACAACAAAAAGAATTTACTTCTTAAAAATTATATCATATTGATTGGTCGGATTACTCAGGCCAAATAAGTGTTCACTGATCGTCACAGATTTTCCAAACATCCGTTTAATCTGTTCGATAAGGATTAGTATTCTGTTTGCTACCTGGAGGTCAGCCAGTGAAGACCCGACACGGAATTTAACATAACGTTTCAAGGAATAGACTCTTAAAGTTATTTTAAGATGATCCCATCACCCTGATAACAGAACAAGATATGCGCCATTAAGATACACGAACAGCTGATAAAACAATGTAGATGATAGGACAATGATAACACCTCACTGGATGACACAAGACACGTGATCTAATCCACATCACAAAAACAACAGACACAGTGTATGTGATGTACTTGAATCTCGGCTCTTGCCAAAAGTTCTGGATTGCGTGGTTTGCCGTTTTTACAATGGAGGCTTTAGCTTTTGTACATTCTCATTTTCTTCGGGGATAGTTTCAACACTTGGTAAGTTTGGTGACATCAAATGAGACACAAACTAGTTACAAACGTTAAATAATTCTAACTCACATTTTTATTATATCAGACATTCGACCAGCTTTTCATTTTATATCAAATAAACCCTCACCTAGTTCCATGATATCAAATAAACCATCACCTAGTTCTATGATATCAAATAAACCATCACCTAGTTCTATGACATCAAATAAACCATCACCTAGTTCTATGACATCAAATAAACCATCACCTAGTTCTATGATACCAAATAAACCATCACCTAGTTCTATGATATCAAATAAACCATCACCTACTTCTATAATATCAAATAAACCATCACCTAGTTCTATGATATCAAATAAACCATCACCTAGTTCTATGATATCAAATAAACCATCACCTAATTCTATGACACATACAACCTAGCTATATGTCTGTTATAGTCCAGTCTCAGCAAGAAATGTTTTAACACATAAAATGTATTATCAAATTAAAGCCTATATTTATCGATTACGTGACAGCTTTGTGTGTAGTTTACTTCCTTTAAGCAGTTTTATCACAATCTGTGGGTTTTTGTGCCTTAAATGGAAACACATTTTATAGCTATTATTCCTTTTTCAGTAGCCAATCAATATCCACGGGATTAGAGTCTGAAAAAGACACACACATTATAATTCTAATAAATCCATCTTTTTTTCTGACTCTCTTTTTCAAAATTGGCTATTTCCCTCTTTGGTTTAATTTGATCCGAAAATCGTATGTTTAAATTATGTATACCTTTTTGATATGTGTACGTAATTCTCTGCTCGTCTGTATGTATAACTTTTTGATATGTGTACGCCATTCTCTGTCCGCCTGTACCTATACCTTTTTGATATGTGTACGCCATTCTCTGTCCGCCTGTACCTATACCTTTTTGATATGTGTACACCATTCTCTGCTCGTCTGTATGTATAACTTTTTGATATGCGTACGCCTGTATGGGTCTGTGCGCTACATTTAGGACATAGCTATGGCCTACATACAATTGAGATGAACCATCGACTACGCATGATTAGTGCTATCTACATTTTTAATGGATGTGTATCCTAATTATTTCACATTTCATTGCGTACAATTACATTTACACCCTATAGACGACCTCCCTTATTATATTTTTATTAAAAAGTAACTGTCTGAAATATGAATGTAAAACAATTACTCTAGGCACCTACCCACCATTACAATTCCTGCTAAAAATCTTTGCTATTGAACAAACATTTATATTATTGGTTGATTGTTAGTAAAAGAATGATGACATATCTAAGTGCGAATCCTGTCCAACTTATTGTCAAGAAGTCAGCAAAGAGCGAGATTGTGTCATCGTAAAATCCGTTCATATCAAAGCCTCCTTCTGGAGATTGATAAACGGATAACTCAGAACTTCTCAGCAGACGATTGTGTTATCACAAGTGTATGCGGATGTTTACTTTACACAGTAGGTGAATACCAGTGTATCACATCTGACTATTATGAACCCTACTGAACTCTGTGTAACACAACTAGTATAAACACTAATGAACCCCGTGGAACTAAACTAGTATAGTATGAACACTAATGAACTCCCGTATAGCGCATCTGACTTTGGTAATTTAAAACATCTTAAACTGTAGAACAGTTAGTAAACAATGTAGTAATTATATCAACGTTAAGCTATTGACACGTGCCTTTTCTCAAAAAGATGAAAACGACTTCTACAGCATACCTTGAATCCTGGGCATTCGGCCCCAAAAAGCTTTGCCACCACTTAACAAAACATCTAGCAAAAAGTGCAGCGGTAATGTCAAAAACCATTTGATGGGACTAACCTTCAAGCTCGTGAGTGTGAATATTGATAATTTAAGCGTCATTTCCTTGTTTATAGACCTAGAATATATAGATACCTGACGATTGTTCAAATTGATTTAGATGTCATAGTGACAGTTTTCAGGCTAAATATGCACGTCAAAAGCATTTGATCTAGAAGTACCACATCGATATCAAACCTCATGTTTTCTAAAAATAATTTGGTATGCGCCTTGAAGAGGATTAAGGCGAGTACTGTAAGAACCCGACATTTGTATAAGAAAGTAGGGTGTCATCTTGTGCGCCGCAAAATACAGAAATTCCGCGAATTGAAGACTGAAAAATACTATTAATTAAAAAAATATCCAATACTACCATGAATTTTTTAATCCGTAAGCTCACGAGTTCGTTTTGATTTCAATATTTTTTTCACGATTTCACCTACGTCACAAAAGAGACGAGGCGTGTTTAAATTGTTGTATTCTCTGATGGGGTTTAAAGGACAAATGAAATGATTCTTGCTACTGCTATCGGACGGTTTTACCGAGGGGTCAGTGAACAGAGGTCAATTATCTCATTTGGGGTAAATAGAGAACTTTTTGGGGAAATGCAGAATTTTTGTGGACATATAAAATTCGATAGTATCCGTTCCTTTTGGTGTAACAGTGATATTAACATAAACTTTTATAACTTTGGGTAACCGGTTGAACCGGGCGTTATTTAGACCTGTTAACCGACCTTCAATAAACGAAGAATCCTTTGATTATATTTCATTTGAATACATTCAATGTCAATATTTACTATTAAGAAACACTGTTAGCTTCTTTGTTAAAATTTTAATTTAAAAAAATATAATTTTCAAATACAGGTATATATTTTTCAAAATCCCTGAATTGACAGATGGGCGTCTCGTAAGACAGTGCTTCTCAAAGTGGTGGTCCACGGACAGGTGCCAGTCCGTGGGCTATTCGCAGCCGGCCCACAGAAGTTGTAAAGAAAGGACAGAGAAAATATACTTGTAATCATTTCATTAGCAAGCTTAAATACGAACCATATAAAATATGCCAGTATATCGGTTATAAGCACATAAAACGAAACAGGTAAAATAAAATGAATATTTCTCTACCACGTCATACAGGGCTTATAGTTCCCCTGTCACTGGCGCAATGAAAGAATTATTGTTGGTCCCCCATACTAAAACGTTTGAGAAGCATTGCCGGAAGAGAACGAAAGGAAGCAGCGGTTACATTACAGGTACTTTGACGACAACATCAAATGAAGCGGATACACAATTTCATACTTATTCACGTGGGTTCTGAAACTTAAGGATTATTATTAGATTCAATTTTCATTTCTTGATAACTTACGCCCACCGGCATCTGATGGCCTACTGACCGGCACTTTTAGAAACACTGATGTTTAAAAAAATGTAAGCCATCAAATATTTAAGTGGAAGATTTTTACCTGTTTTGATGTGACGTCACATTTCTTCAACCCCCTACCCTCATCGCACATCGTCACAAAAGTGTGACCTGCCCCCCCCCCCTTAGGTGCTTAACGTCATTTTTGGACAGCCCCTTAGTAATTTTGCCATAAAACAATTTGGCCATTATGTTTGTTCCAGATTTGGTCCTATCTCATTAGCTCCAAGGTGTTCATAGTGACTGTTATGAAACATACACACAAATGTACGTTTTTAATAATTGTTTTGGTTTGGTTATTGTGTGGCACTGTTTGCTGTAGACCAACTCAGAGTTTCTCCACTCCATATGTGCCACACCTCAGCTCAGCTTTTCTAAACATGCGCCTTTGACGTACGCGGCGTAAACAGTTAGTTGGGGTGGGGTTTGGCCGTTGTTAAATGCATAATTTCCAGTAGGGCTATTATCGATTAATTTAAATTTAATCGTTAACTTTTTAAAAGTTACCGAATAATTAGTCGATAATTTTGAATAAACCTAAAAGTATGATGTGTGACGTTATCAAACTGAAAATTTCAAGGGAAGTAACAAAAACAGGCTATTGACATTTTTGAAATTTAAATATTGTGAAGCTCCTGAGTTGTTCTAGGTTAATTGTCTCTATGTACTTGCACTCTATTTCTCTAATCTGCACACACTTGGTTAATTATATTTAAACACCAACTCCACGACTCAAGAACAACTAAAATATATGTTTATTTCCTCACTTCGTCAACTATCCTTCTTCTACCCATGGCTACAACTCTCACTCGTACCTATTTCCATCTCAGTCCGTCTCCGTGTGTGTCCCTTCGTCTGTCCTTCCCTCACTTATACCTCTTAGTCTCCGCCAACTCCAACTCTCACCGTCCGAAGTTCAATCTGTCAAACATGTTTGGTACCTCCCCTAGATAAGACGGTGTGGGGTAGTTTGACGTAATCTATCACTAGTCATTAATCCCCTACCCGAGTCGCTCTGACTGACCATACATGACGCCTGGGTTAGACGTATGGTCCGTTCCGTCTACCAAGCCTTGATGACAGGTAACATCCGCCCGCCACATTTTCACCTCTGGTTGGTGGACTAAACTCGCCAGACTTTTGGGCTTCTCAAGGCTGCCAGCCAGACACATCTCAAAGTTCGCCCGACCTAAATTCCCCACAATATATGTAGTTCAATATAAAGTCAATAAATTCAAATTTTGTTATTGTTAATCGAGAAAAAAACAATATTTAATTTTTTATACCATTAATCTTATAAAAACAGCTTATTTTAAATTTACACTTTAAATTTTTTTTTTTTTCAATGGAGAAGTTTGTACGTAAAAAGGCAAACTATTGTTAATTAGTAATAATTAATTATTTATTAATAAATCGTTAAGTTGTATGCAACATTTTCTTGAAATTTAATCGCAATGTTTCGATTAATATAATTTTAATCGATAACAATTTTTACCGATTAATCGAGAAATTAATCGTTAATTTCCGCAGTCCTAATTTCCAGAGATTTACGCTGTTTAAGACTAATAATTTTAAGACAGAATATTTTTTCAGGTTGTTGTGATCATGTTCTTACCATGGCATGAAGGAATGTCGTTATTGGTGACAACGTTTCTTGTAAGTCTCCGTGTTGCTGCATCTGTTTACGGTAAGTTAACTTTTACCTTGAATATCTGTGTTGCTTTCCAGTTTTGAGTACAAGTATTAATAATGACGTTTCCACACATAATCAGTACATGTATATTTATTAGGGCTGGACCGGTTAATACTTTTTGTTCGAGTAATCTGTAAAAATTCATCGATTAATAGATTAATTTTCGATTAAATATATAATATATATTATTATATATAACGCATATATAGATCCCGTTAAGTCACGATTCATTATTTCGCGATATCGATTTAGTGGCGTCAATTATATGGCTCCCAAATTTTGTGACGAAACACAGCTAATTCGTTCTGTTATGCAAGAAATAAGTCTTTAAAAAAGCGTTTTTGCTGTCGTATGCACGTCTAAATAAATAATAATAATAGGAAGGAAAAGTGTGTAAGTGAAAAAAAAAATAATAATATGGGGAAAAAATTGAACAATTTTCTTAAATTTTAATCGACCATAATAATTTTAATCGATCAAATTTTAACGATTAATCGATTAATCAGTCGTTACTCTCTGCAGCTCTAATTTTTATATTTGATATACATATATATAATTGATTTGCTTGCATATATACATAGAGTTGAGTAAACACTACACTGTCTTATGTACCTTAGAGTTTTTCTAATGCAGGGGGNTTAATCAGGCAAACAATATCGCCAACCCCTGGTCTAACCGACAGTCAAAAGCATTCAAATTCATGTTCAAAATGAAAATTTCCCAAATACTCTGCAGAAATAATTATCTGATTACAGCTTTGTAAAAAAAGGCTACAAAAACAATTTTTTAAATTTAGAAAAATCCACGCGTTTAAATTATTTGTCATCACACTTTTATATCAAGCTTGTTTTTTTAGCGCATTTTCGAGAAGTCGAATGCGCTATTGCACCCGTTTTGTCCGTCCGTCCGTCCGTCCGTCTGTCATCACCTTTGATCTCAGCATCCATAAGTCCTAGACCCATGAGGTATATATGTATTTTGTATGTCCTGACCTGCCATTTGTGCATCAACACTCAGTTACTCGATCCGTTAAAAAACCCCGTTAAAACTACCAAAAAATATTTCGAACCGAGAGGTAACACTAGCGCAGGGAACGGCCGCCATTGCCGGAAGTCGAATACATAGTATTTCAAGCATTCAAGAGTGGTGCGAAGGCGTGCAAAAGAATTAGTTTGTTTTTTTGTTGTTTTTTTGTTGACGTCATTAGAATGTGTGTAAAAGTTTAGAGAGTTTTACGTCATCATTTGTGGTGACTTGTAGTTAGATTAAAGAAAAAATATTTTTTTTTAAAATGTAAAGAAATGACTTTTAAATAAAAAAAATGTCAGGTATATTCATTACACAAGAAAATTCATAAAAATATGTCTAAAATCTAAACACAATTACTGATAACTACATAATGCTGATATCTAACATAAGTACTGATACATAATACGAAAATGCGCTAACACGTCCTGAGTTCCAAAAGGGACCAGGCTTAACATGATTTTTTTTTTAAATTTGCACTCAATATCATAGATGACCTTGACCTTTGTATCCACAATAATTGGACAAACGGAGTGTACCCTCACCCTACGGACTGTCACTCATTTATTGAATGCCATGACTTAGAGACTCGTTATCTGACCTGTCCAGCGGGGATGTCCTTCAATGCTGATTTAGGCCAATGTGATGAGAGCAACAACCTGTCATGTAACTTGGTGGACACAGTAGCTGAACCTCCTTCCATCAGTTACCAGGATTATGGTCAGTTGACTTAAAGCAAGAATACAGTAAAACTTCAACAAGGTCGATATAAATACCTCAATTGCTGAGTTAACATAATGTTTACTTTGTCTATAAAATTTGCTTCTTAAAATTGTTAACTCTTCTTTAGTTGAGTTATTATTGTTAACTCTCATTGTAAAGTTAATACTGTTAACTCTTGTAGTTGAACTGATATTGTTATTTCTTTATTTGGGTAGCTAATCTTGTTATTAATATGATAGTGTTGACTCTTCTAGTTGAGATGATATTGTTGTCTTTTTTAAAAGTTGAAATTATATTAGGGGCCATCCATAAATTACGTCACGCTATTTTTGACCCTCCCCCCCCCTAAACTACGTCACACTTTCGATTTTTTTTTAAAATTAAAAACTTATTAAAATTTAATCGAAAACTTAAAACACACTTTACTATTAAACTGCCCGAAAAAATAAATATTAAAATAACTATCAGATTATTAAATGACTTTAATAGTAGATTGTCAATAGTTGTCACAGTTATTCTTTTAAAAATGTAACTCAATCAATTGAATTTGAAAAAAAAAATCGCAAAAAAATAGACTTGACAATTACATAATAGCAATTATCAATCTATCAAATAAGTACTATGTTGATAACACTGCCACATAATTAATCAATAGTTTTTAATCTTTTAATCTTATATTATTACTCTCTTTTTCTTCATAACACTCTCGTAAAAACCAATTAGCCTTTTGGTCTCAGGCTTTCATGACTGTAGGGTTGTTACGGCGGGCAGTAGGAATATTTATCCATGTGTTAACTTCTATTACAAATGAAATTGTAATTTTCATTTTCTTTTCGCCTTTTACTATTTAATAAAGGAAGAAGTCATTAAATGGTATTTTTCATATATTTTAAGGAAACTTAATATAATCGTTTTTAAGTTTATGATAATAATGATTATATTATACAAATATTACACCTGAATCCTAAATATTTTGAATTATAATACAAATTCCAAATTTCTTGATCACTGATATAATTATGCAGCAGACAACAAAGAAATGACACTTTCGGTAAGACTACACATAAAACAAGGCTTCGCAACAATATACTAGCGCTCCTAACTAGCATGAGGAATTGTGAAAAACACATTGAAAAGATTTGCATTTCATGCTATTTTAACATAAAACTAATTCAAGTGTTTCACAAAATGTTTGATTTTAAAAAAAAAACTATTACATTTTACCCCCCAAAAAATATACAAAAATAAATTAAATTAGAAATTAAATTAAAAATATGTCCAAATGTGACGTCACACTACCCCCTGTCACAAACTGTCACACTTTCTAACACCCCCTCCCCCACGCCCCTTTTGAACATGACGTACTTTATTGACGGCCCGTTAATAACTCTTCTATATTTAATGTTAGATGCTAATGTTAACTTTTGGAGTTGAGATGAAAGGGTTGACTTCTGAGACAATTTTGTTAACCCTTTTAGCTGAAATTATATTGTGAACCCTTGTAGTTAATTTGATATTTCTTATGTCTATCACGTATAAATGCTGTATCCCATACATGTTCCTATATGTCCATCAATTAGGACTGCTGTGTCCCATATATGTTCCTATATCTCCATCAATTAGGACTGCTGTGCTCCATATATGTTCCTATATGTCCATCAATTAGGACTGCTGTGTCCCATATATGTTCCTATATGTCCATCACCTAGGACTGTTGTGTCCCATATATGTTCCTATATGTCCATCACCTAGGAATGCTGTGTCCCATATATGTTCCTATATGTCCATCACCTAGGACTGCTGTGCCCCATATATGTTCCTATATGTCCATCACCTAGGACTGCTGTGTCCCATATATGTTCCTATATGTCCATCAATTAGGACTGATGTGTCCCATATATGTTCCTATATGTCCATCACCTAGGACTGCTGTGTCCCATATATGTTCCTATATGTCCATCAATTAGGACTGATGTGTCCCATATATGTTCTTATATGTCCATCACCTAGGACTGCTGTGTCCCATATATGTTCCCAACGTGGAGTACTCCATCACCGCTGAGTTGTACACATTCCCAACCAGTTGCCCAAGAAGTGATACAAACTTAACATTGACCTATCAAGACCAGGACATTCTGCACTGTCAGTTGGAAACAAAAAACTGTACATTTGCTTTGGAATATGAAATACTTGCCCCTGTTGCAAACATTACTTTACAGGTAAGAATGTCAGAAAAAAAAGAACATTAAATTAAAAAAATTATTTGCTCATAAATCACGAACAGTTTCGTTAAAATCACCTGTTTAAGATCAGTATCGCTTAAATCACCTGTTTAAGACCAGTATCGCTTAAATCACCTTTTAAAGTCCAGTATCGCTTAAAAATAAATCACCTGTTAAAGACCAGTATCGCTTAAATCACCTGTTTAAGACCAGTATCGTATTATCTACCGAGCTCTGTCGATTAAGCAATTAATTATTTGCATCATATTGTTGTTTCAATAAAAGCTGACGAATTCAGTTGTTGCTCAAACCTGCACTGTTATTTTTGTGTTCATCAATGCACCCGCCCATCTGAGAAAAGTCTTTAGTATTATTCTAAGTATTTAATAAATTAAACATTCAATTGTATTTCGGAAAGAAACTTTTATTCCTTTATTTAACAATACAAATGTTTTAAAACTAGCAATTTGATTATCTGTAGAGCGTTCCTTCAAAACAGGATTAACATGTTTTTATATTGAGTTTTAGAGCAAATAAACAAAGTCTTTTAATATTTAAATGAAGAAACCATGCAATTAGTTATAGTTATAGCCATGAAAACCGGAGCACAAATAGTATTTTAAAATGTATGACCAAAAACGTCATCGAACGTAGCGTTAATCAATTGGTCATTAGTTTTTTGTTGTTTAGGGACCTTGAGTGTCGTTCTCGAGTTGAAGTACACGACCTTGTCAAACCTTGTGAAACCTTGTCAAACCTTGTCAGACCTTGTCAAACCTTACAAGTTGCGTCTCTTGCAGTGTATTGTGCATGCTTTCAAAAGCCATGTGTACAACCTCAAGCTTTGTATCGTCATTCGATGCCTTTGTCCCATAGGGTCAAAAATTGTTCTCATTTGCTGGGCCGTCCACTTGGTATAAGATGAGCGCATCATAACCTGCAGTTCCTTCAAGTTGGCAGGACAGTCTCCGAAGACTGCACATGGAATTTTACTAACGCTTACATAGTCTTCGGGGCAGCTACTTTCTACTCTAAATTAGGGCTGCCTTTCGTCATACGTATTCTGGGATGATTAACTCCCGCATACGGCGTTGTGATCGGGACGTTAATAGTCTTCGGGGCAGCTACTTTCTGCTCTTAATTAGGGCTGCCTTTCGTCTTACGTTTCCTGGGATGATTAACTCCCGTATACGGCGGTGTTATCGGGACGTTAATTGTCTTCCACCAATTCGTGCAGGTTTGACTGTTCTTTTAAGTTCCGCTATTTGAATACAGTTCCAAGACTTCTTTTGCATTTTGTAGCAAGTTTCTTTTATGTCTAGCCTGCGGAATCTTTCTGCAGTTGTCATTATTGACTTAACCATTCTTATAAGTAATGGTTAAACAGTTATTATGACCTCAGCGGCAGCTATGGGCGTATTTCTGAAAGCGCCACTGACAAATCTTATACCCAAGTTCTGGCTACGACCCAAATTTTTCAAAGCAGTTATACAGGCAAAGGCTTTGTAAGGACATGCTGTAATCCTGGGGTCGGAAAACTATGGCTCACGAGCCAGATGTGGCCCTTTTAATGGCTCGCCTGGCAGATGTGGCTCTTTTGATGGCTCACGAGCCAGATGGGGCTCTTTTGATGGCTCACGAGCCAGATGTGGCTCTTTTGAAGGCTCACGAGCCAGATGTGGCTCTATTGATGGCTCACGAGCCAGATGGGGCTTTTTGATGGCTCACGAGCCAGATGGGGCTCTTTTGATGGCTCACGAGCCAGATGTGGCTCTTTTGAAGGCTCACGAGCCAGATGTGGCTCTTTTGAAGGCTCACGAGCCAGATGTGGCTTTTTTGATGGCTCACGAGTCAGATGTGGCTCTTTTGATGGCTCACGAGCCAGATGTGGCTCTTTTGATGGCTCACGAGCCAGATGTGGCTCTATTGATGGCTCACGAGCCAGATGTGGCTCTTGTGATGGCTCATGAGCCAGATGTGGCTCTATTGATGGCTCACGAGCCAGATGTGGCTCTATTGATTGCTGCATCTGCATGGCTCTCAGAATAATGTTCGATTATTTAAAAAATAACAACAGCATAACAATAACAGTGTTATTGAAAAGAATTCACAGGCATAATTATTGTACTTTTAGTGTTAAAATTACACAAAATGCACACATTTTCTTGAATCTTTAGTTTGAAATATTAAGTATGGCTGTCATAGAATTACTTTCAAAATATTCGGCGTGTATGGCTATAACTATAACAAAAAAAGTTTCCCAACCCTGCGGTACTCAAATATCTTACGCTACCCAAGAAAAGAGCTCTAAATTTGCTAGCTCTAAAGCCCAGTTAGTGCATGGCAGCTTTATAACAAGATTGTTAAGTTCTTGTACAAGAAGTAAAAATATCATGTTAAAATATAAAAGACACAGACACAAATTAGCTAGTGATTGTGTCACATTAGTGAGTAGGAGATTTCGAGATGTTAAGATCTTATAAAATCAGAGAAAAAATGCTGTACAAAATTATTCACGTATGATGACGAGTGAAATCTTTTAGTTTATTGGAGTGAATTTAATGGCTTGTCGTTAACATTGACATTATGTGATGACATTTCATTAACATTATTTGTATTAGATGGGCTACAGTGGCGTCACTTTAGAGTGCGGCGTGGGCGGACCACCCCGGGTACACCAAAATGTAAAATTATGTATTATCCCGTTATTTTGCGCTGGAAAACTCGAAGGATTCGTTCGAGTTAAGTCGTGAGGGGGTTACACCACGAGCTAACTCCCCGGGTGACACAACCCTAGTGACGCCTCTGATGGGCTGTCATTAACATAGACTGTATTTTATGAGATGTCAATGAAATAGACTGGATTTAAAGTTGTCATTAAAATCGACAGGATTGAATGTAT
Organism: Radix auricularia; assembly: GCA_002072015.1. Lineage (NCBI taxonomy): Eukaryota > Metazoa > Mollusca > Gastropoda > Lymnaeidae > Radix > Radix auricularia. The sequence continues at coordinate 14,707 of MUZC01000118.1, read as the reverse complement.
TTTCAAAAAAATAGACGGGATGAAAATGTAGAAATAGTTCAATCATTTATAAAAGTAATCAAAGTCCCACTACTCTCAAGGACAACGTGATATCAAGAGGCGTTCAGCTCCGTGTAGAGTTCATGTCTACAGCACCGTATCTAGAGCAGTTTTCTGTCATCTGGAGTCTGTGCGATGGCAAATATGTGGTAGACAGTTGTCAAGTCTTGATGGAAGGTGAGTTACGGTATAGCAATTGATTCTTGAATTTAATTTGAGATCCAGGCCTATAGCAGGACGAGTGGTAACGTTTAGGATATCGAAAATGTTGACATCCGCATTATCCCTTATGTGACACATTGCTTAATCAATAAACGCCAAAATGTCAGGGGGAACGCCAGGAGTTTCGTCACACTGTGACTCACAGTACTCACAGTTGTTTGACAGTTGACCATAGCTATCCAATGGGTTGGCTGGTCAAGTTTGGGTTTTACGGTCGTATGGTTCCCTTATAAATGACGGAGCTGAGCTCACACAGTCCCTTTCACCCAACTCAATCCAGAAAGCAATTACTGAGAAGTGAAGTGCTTTGACTTTCTGAATTTGTACACAATTTTTAGGCTTAGTGTTAACCAATAAATTCACGGTGTCTAATTATTTCAAATTTTGTACCATTGAATCGGTGGACAAGGTTTTCATTTCTGCAGTAACATCTTATTTTCTGTTATATTTCAAAAAGCAAACATTTATTTGTATTTTTTTTTTCGAATTATTTGCACGTGCAAATCTTTTCTCAACTACCCACATTTTCATCCCAATCTTCTCACAATCTCTTCTCTTCCTTTCCCATTCCGTGCACAACCATTCCGATTCTATGCGCATGCGCTCACATTTTACCGCTGTTGGTAAGATCTATTTATTAATTTGACAGATCTCTGTTTTGTTTTTTTTTTGTTTGTTTTTTTAAATAATAATTTTCCCCTTTTAATATTTTCCTTCAGACACAAGCGCTTCAGTTCAGGAAGGTAAATTAAAATAATTATCATCAACCATACACTTACAAAAAAAAACATAAATAAATTTTCTATTATTAATTTTTCCATTTATTTAACACCTTACTTATTGATAAATAATTGAAATCCTCGCATTCATCAAGCTATCTGCTATTCAGATATACCATGAAATATTTTTTTTTATTATTTAGAGTGTTAAGAAAAAAAATGCTATCACCGAACGTAACAAAAAAGGTGTTAGTTGTATTAGTAAAATAAACGCAAGAATGAATGAAATTGTTGCTGAACCCGTTGTTATAGGGACGATGTTGTGTCCAACTGCCGTCGCCGGACAGGACTACGCCATGACGACACAGATTTTCACCTCACAGGCCGAATGTGACGCCAACGTCACGCTTTACTACGGTGACTCGGAAATAGTTCGTTGTGAGAGCTTCAACAGGGGATGTCTGTATACAGCAGACTACGCGTTCTTTGAGAAAAGTTCAACCATCTCATTTCATGTGAGTCAGCCAGGTAGACAAATTCAGCCTCTGATTTAGACGAAAGTTAGAAATTTTACCACGGTTTTATTGCTATTCATGTAAATTACATTTTTACTGTTATTGTCACTATAAATCTAATTAAAAAATTAATATAAATATATTATGACTACAAATGCATGTATTCTATGTAAACGCTATCCAGCTAATATCGCTCCCCGCCAACCATATTGAGACACCACTCTACCTCCTCGAGACACTACTCTGGCTTCTTGGTTTGATGACAACCATACGAGAGACAGATCATCTCCACAGTGGACTTTTCTCAGAAAAAAACACCATAATTGTTCTAAGATATATATCATCACCATTGATGTTTTCACACTCAATCCTAGTTCATCAACCAATGAAAGAAGTTATCAATTAACTCTTTGTTGTTGTTTGTGTGTACAGAAATCTAAGGGCGTGCAGTTGAAGATTACAGTTCAGCCAGAAGTTTTACTCTATGGACAGTACACGGCACGGTGGGCTACGTGTGATAACAGGATCCAAACGGCTCGATGTCAAGTTGAAACACAAGGTGGGCGTGGCCTTAAGAAATGTCCGGACAATTTTTAGATCCATAAAAACTGATCAGTCTATGCAAAACTCAAATTCTTTAATCACATCTGACATAATTGAAATAATCCCTATCCCGAGAGTTTTTGATACGCCCATTGACTAAATAATAAAGAAAGGGGTTCTCAACTTTCTGTATCATAAAGTTCACATTAAAAAAAACAATAAAATGTTATGGGGTATTCTCAACTTTGATATTAAATAATTGATCCGAAAGGCATGTTAAGCATTGTAATGTATTTTAACTTTTACACAATTCACTCTACTTGTACTTAATGCACTGTACATATAGCATTGTATTTGTGCATATTGTATTGTATTTGTACACTATATACAATATTTTTTTAAATGTTCAGTTTTTTGTCAAGTATTTGTATGTGCACATATTCAAAGACAATTATAATTTAATAATAACGTTATGTTTGTATGACTGCAAGGCCTCCAATAGTTACTTCCATAAACATGAATATTTCTCTTTTTTCCTCAAAGCACCTGAAGCTGCTGCGGCTCCTCAGATAGGTGAGTTCTGGGATGGGAATTTCAGGAAACCTTTATCAATCTGAGCGAATAATGTCAATATTTTAATCGTTTCCCAGGTTAAGGTTTTAGAAGTGTTGAGTTTAGAGAATTCATTGAACGTAAACATAAACAATTTTCTTTACTGATACTTAACACATCTCAATGCTTTAGAATTTATTTGTAAAAATATGTTATTGCTAAATTACACATGGCTTAATTAACATTTAAATAAATTTACCTCAGCTCAATAGAGATTTAGTGGTGTTGGTTCATAATTGATGCGTAATTTAGTGGTGTTGGTGCGTAATTTAGTTGTGTTGGTGCGTAATTTAGTGGTGTTGGTGCATGGGTTAATGGGTGCATTACGCTCTAGACGTAATATTTGATCTCATCCATTGTATAACACATATAATGTGTCACATTTTAAACCAAGGATAGTGAGAAATTTGGAAATTTCGAATCAACTAACTTTCTAGACGTCTACAGCTACTGTGATTATCTTTCTAGACGTCGACAGCTACTGTATCTTTTTAGACGTCTACAGCTACTGTATCTTTCTAGATACAGCTACTGTGATTATCTTTCTAGACGTCTACAGCTACTATGATTATATTTCTAGACGTCTACAGCTACTGTGCTTTCAACAAATGGAGGAGTGGTAACCACCCCCATCCCAGCGACTGCCACTCGTACATCAACTGCGACAATTTCACAACAGAAGTCGTCTCATGCCCACCAGGCATGGTCTACAGCACAAATTATCGGGCGTGCTCAGTGGCGCTTGGCACTGACCACTGTCCGGACCAGCATCCGGTTACTCGGAAATTCGGTGAGCCTAAGGATTGAGCAGTCCTGTCAATGTTGAGGTATTGCATGCTAGAGTCTCCAAGTATATCTATATAAAGTTTGAAATTTTTAAAGTGTTATTTTAAACGAATGTCATAAGGATATATACATTAAATGTGTTTTTAAAACTAAAATACTTTAAGCAAACATAGCTCTGGAAAATTAAATCTTTTAGATTTGACATAGACTAGAATTTCATAGTATGTATTTCAATTAAAAAGACACAAGACAGTAATAGTAATTGTAAAGTTATTAATTAACCGTTTTTAAGGATTACATACGTATAGAAATCTTGGCATTTTATCAAAAGTAATGTAAAAATAATTTAAAGCAATTTTATTAAAAGTGCCATTTTGTGCACAGTTCACGTTCAAATTTAAAACCAAAAGTACTTTGGCGGTGCACTAGCACGAAAACCATCCCATATATATTTCCCTATATATATGTGTGTTCCTCCTATACTATTTGTTAAGACACACATAATTATATTTGACATTTCTGATGGTCTTAAAACACCAGAATAACTGCAGCAATAAGGTAAATTTTTGGCTGCAATATTTCAACTATTACTGTGAGGAGAACATCTTTAAACATAAATTATAATTTAAATAGAATCATTTTCTAATGTGTGTAATAGTTATATAAGTGGCCATGGTAAAGTTAATAATAAAATAATGCATTAGCCGCTTGTAAGTAAACTTATAAAACATTGATTCAAATGCAAATTTATACCTATTAAAAAGTGTTTCCCAAAATATGTTTTCATATGAAATCATTTTATTGTTTATTGCTCCTGATGTATTCAAATTGACACTTCAATAACCACCAACCTAACCCCTGTTTTGTATTTGTTAACACGTATTCTGACTATTTGCAAAACGATTTGTTGGACTGCTTCACTTTCGCCTTTTTACCATTTACGTTTCTCGCGTATTCATGCTTTTTCGCTTTCATTTCTTTTTAACCTAGTTACATTTCAACATTGATGATTTCCCACCATCCCCCTTTAAAAATGAAGCACACTTTTATAAAACATTATTTATTTGTATTTTGGATTCATGCCTATTTTATATCTGCTAATATAAATTATAGCAACTGAAAATACACATCCAAGTATCTGCTAATAGAACTTGTATGTATCTGAAAGTACACATTCTGTTATCGGCTAAAACATAATTTAGGTAGATCTACAACTGTTATTGGAAAGACAATTTTTGAAATCACTCAAACTCCGTTATGTTGAAGTTGAAATGAATTAAAATAAGTAAGACTCCGCCAATGACGACACTTCCTATTTTGACAACCAACCCTGAATTAATATTAAGGTATGCTTGTGAACAACTGGCTCAAGATGAAAATGATAATTTGCATTCAAATTATATTAAATTATAAAAGACTTAATTGATACGAACAATTTTACCATTTCATATATTTTCTTGTATTCCTAATGTCTTGCTTGCAATGTCTACAACACATTTCATGACCTACATTAATCTATGTCTATATTATTATTATTGCCTATTGATTTATTGGATGTTATTTTATTCTTTTTTTAAATCAATTAACTTTTTAATTATTGCAGGTAATTTTATAGATTAAAATCTGAAAAAAAAATGTAAGCCACGAATTAAACCCCATTATATTCCGACTCTTACCTGTCTCAAACTTGACCTGGGTTCTTAGTTTCTAGAGCTGGGCTTTCAACTATGCTCTAAACGTTTATGTGGCGTTGGTTCAAATTTCTCACATCTTGATGTGACTTTGATGAAAATAAAATAATTTTTTTTTAAAAATGTTCGTGTAATAAATATGTATCAATATTTTCAGTTATTTGACTTCAGAATTTGACAGTTTTAGTCTTTACATTTTTTTTTACAGCTATAATACATTGTATATTGTGTGTCTGTTATAAATGTAGTTAGTTTATACAAGAAATATTGTCTGTTACAAATGTAGTTTGTTTATACAAGAAATATTGTTTAGTTATTAATGTGTGTTTTTTTGGGGGTAAATTTAGAGTTTGAAAACTTACTCTATTCTAGAGATGTATTGTCCAAGGTTGATATCAGGCGAAGACTACACAATTATATCAGAGCTTCTCGAATTACCTTCATCTTGTCATCAGGATTTCAATGTCACTTTACTGTATAACAACAAGGAGTTATTGCAATGTAACTCCGCGAATATCTGTCAAAACACTGTGGATTACAGCGGCCTGGGTTATAATGGCCAAGCAAGCATTAGTGTAAGTTCTCAACACTGGATTGTTACGGGCCATTATGGGGGGAGGTATAAATGAAAGCCATTTGATGAAATAAAATTTTATATTCGGCATAGTTCACGAAATCGTTTTAAAAAATTTAAATTTAGTCAACGTATATATATATATGCAACGGTAAACAGGGGTGGAAATGGATTTTTTAAAATTACTTTTAAACAAAACTCTCACTTATACGTATATGAAGAGGAATAAACAGCCAAGACCCTTTGGTAGTTATTAATGTTCAAAATAAGTATTTCATTTAAATGTTTGCAATTTTTTGTCAAATTTTTCTGATATCAGACTTGGAGTGTCGGAGTGTCGGAGTGTCGGAGACATGTATTTGAAACATGTATTATCTAGGGGCATTTGAGTCAATACGGAACCTAAAAATTAGAATAATTTTTAAAGATGATAAAATCCTCAGCAGCTAAATATGTGAGAAATAGATTAGAACTGGGCATAAGAATGTGAAATAAATTTTGATTCACAAATCTTCTTTGTTTTTAACATTCCGTGACAGTATTTAGGTAACAACAGCGCCCTTCAGTTTAAATTTGAGGCACACCCCCCAATGCGAGGAGGTCACTACGACATAAAGTGGCACTTTTGTGATGGAAACCTCTATCAACATGGCTGCCAGGTTTTTTCTGAAGGTGGGATATTTAAGAACAAGGGTGCTAAGCTGTGGCAAGATGGGTAGAAGGGTTCTCAACTGTGACAAGATGGGTACAAGGGTCCTCAACTGTGGCAAGATGGGTACAAGGGTCCTCAACTGTGGCAAGATGGGTACAAAGGTCCTCAACTGTGGCGAGATGGGTACAAGGGTCTTCAACTGTGGCAAGATAGGTAGAAGGGTCCTCAACTGTGGCAAGATGGGTAGAAGGGTCCTCAACTGTGGCAAGATGGGTAGAAGGGTCCTCAACTGTGGCAAAATGGGTAGAAGGGTCCTCAACTGTGGCAAGATGGGTACAAGGGTCCTCATCTGTGGCAAGATGGGTAGAAGGGTTATCAACTGTGGCAAGATGGGTCCTCAACTGTGGCAAGATGGGTACAAGGGTCCTCAACTGTGCCAAGATGGGTAGAAGGGTCCTCAACTGTGGCAAGATGGGTACATGGGGTCCTCAACTGTGGCAAGATGGGAACGAGGGTCCTCCACTGTGGCAAGATGGGTACAAGGGTCCTCAACTGTGGCAAAATGGGTCCTCAACAGTGGCAAGATGGGTAGAAGGGTCCTCAACTGTGGCAAGATGGGTACAAGGGTCCTCAACTGTGGCAAGATGGGTACAAGTGTCCTCAATTGTGGCAAGATGGGTAGAAGGGTCATCAACTATGGCAAGAAGGATCGACAAGACCTGTAGAGCAGAAACAAAAATAGAACTTTGCTTCACGCATCTCTTTATTCATATCTTCCAATGACCAACTAATTATAATTATTTATGAACCCCATTCGCACAATGTATAATTATGAATTTTTCATTTTATACTTGACTTTTAATGAATTACTTATTTCACGTATTTTAAAAATAAAAATAACAAAATAACATTTGTCTAAGGGACAGTGATTCTTATTTAGATCAAATAATAAGATCACTTTCTAGTTTTAAGAACCTTGAGTTAACTTTTTTTGTACTGATTTAAAAAAAAAAAAAAAAAGTTAATTATACATGTGTTAGTTAGTTAAAAGAAAACAAACAATATGAAGAGATCAGAAGATGGGGTTTACGTTTAAGGCATTTAGAAGGGAGGATGGTGGTATGAAGCGGACGTTAGCAAAAACTTTCTCCTACCCGATAAGAAACGTTAGTGACGTCACTAGTCTTAGATCCAAAACTTAAGGTCCAATAACACCACTGAGATAAAGGTTACTTTTATTCAAAGCAATTCTTGGTGATAAAAGAACTTAATTCCATGATTTAGGCCCCAGGACAGAATGTAGTAATGGCAGTGTCTGTGAACATGCCACACATTGCGTGGATGGGCCCCTGGGTTACAATTGTCTGTGTGTGAACGGGTACAGTGGAGTACATTGTAACATTGGTGAGTATAAAAGCGACTAATTGACTTTTAAAAATTATTTTCAATGTAATGTTAGTAAATAGGAGCTATGTTAAGATTTGAAAATGGTATTATGTCATAATTTATTAAAACTAACATTGTTACATACGTTTGGAACGACATTTGGTAAGTGGTAAAAATGAGATATGTTTAAGTTATGACAATGAGATATTGTAAGTGCTGACAAAGTGACAATGTGACAATGGTTAGCAAAGACACTGTGATAGATTTGAGCGAACTAATTGTGGAAGTTGTCTTTAGTGATGCTGTGACATATTCAAACAAACTGTAATAACGGTAAACTTTAAAGTGTAATTTGGTACATTATGTTAAAATGTTTATAATTTAATATAATACAAAAAATAGTTTATATGACAGCCGCTTTATAACATTCTGTAACAGTTTTGTTTGACTAATTATTTGTATTATAGAAAAAAAATTTGACTTATAAAATGGTTATAAATGATTGATACCAAAACGGTCACATAATTAAGGTCCCTCGAGTGTTAGAATGAATTATGTCCCCTGCTTGTTCTTTAGGTGACTTCCAGGTCTACTGCACGCCATCTCTAATCAACTTACCAACATCCAATGCCACCAGCATGTGTCTAAGACCAGTATCGACCAGCTGTTTTATTGCTGGACTTCCTATCCCCGATCTGTTGGTCTCCAGGTCTCTGGTCTCAGCTGACCGTTACGGTATTAACGAGACGAGTGTTGTCAGTGGTGATAGTGTGAGCTTCACTTTCTGTCTCAGTCCAGACACAGCCACTGGAAATCTCACCGTTAGTTATTACTATTTTTATTTTTTAATTGAATTAAAATATTTTAATTGATGGATTTTTAAAGGTAAGCGATTTGGAGGGTGGGGGTGTGGAGGTGTTTATTACAAAATTGTATCCCTTTAATACAGGAGAAATACATTTTTGTGAGAAAGTCAGTATGAAAACATCAGGTTCGCTTTAAAACGAGATGCAAAAAAAAATTTTTTAATTACCTTGAAAATAGATAAAATTCCACATTGACTTTGAACAGAAAATATGAAAAATCCTGACTTAAATATATAAATGGGTGGAGACATTTCATTTAAGTTTGTACACTTATGATAAATTATGTATTTTTGTTAATTAGTGTAAAAATGTTATAAATAATAACAATAGTAATATTAATAAATAATAAGAATAATTAACATTTCCTTTGTGTTAGTCTCCGTTTATAATATCGATTGCTTACGGCGCATAAACTAAAAGCGGTAGGAAGAGAAAGTTATAGGGGTTAGATTTCATAAGAGACAAAAAGTGGGGCAAGAACGTTTTGGAATAACAAATGGGTTTAGTTAACTTGGTAAATGGTCAATAAATGTGACATTTTCATTTTTGATAATTGTGAAAATTTTAAATTTACATGATACAAATGAGTTTGAATAAGGATAAAGAAAGTAAATTTGTTAACAGAAAGTTGAAACACAATACATTAGTTGAAAGCTCTTGACAAACCGGTTAGACATTTTCTACCAAGTATGAATTGTTTTATGTACTATTTGCCGGATCCTGGTACGAACCGAGTACTCGGATTGTAAGCTTTAGCAAAAAAGCACAGCCAAGTTTTCAATCCCAATATTTGTACATATGGTGGCGTGGCGCTAGTCACTAGAAATAAACACGAAATTCTCGTAGAAAATAAGTTCATTAAGATTATATCTTTATAATTTCGAATTATTAATTTCTATATATAAGTTACATTTGTTATATTTTTAACTATTTATAAGTATTCTTATCTTGATATTTATTTAATTACAAAAAAATATTTTTTAAGGGTATTTAGATATTTGCGTGGGCGTGGGATCTGTTTGTTAAAGGTGATTTGTAAATAAAAAAAAACGATATCCGGCTAGGGTGATTGTTTTGGAGAGATTTCCTGTTTGTCCCTATTGAAAGCTAATCATGTATTTTCCAAAAACAATTTCTGTTTCATTTAGTTTTACAGTGACGTCAGTAGCAGGCTCCATGGCAGCACACCTTTTCAGATTGGCTTCAAAATTCAAGTCTTCTTCGTCAACACAGCACCATTTTTTATGAACTCCACAAATCAGCCGATTGGTCAGAACGAGACCATCTCAATGAACGTCCTGGAACATTCAACCAATCAGAGCATGGTCATTTGTGTCAACAAAACAAAAGATAAGAATGCATCTTGTGACGTAGAGTCTGGCTGTGTTCAAGTAGTAGACTTGGACAATGACAAGAGATTCGGAGTTGGCTCCCTTCGTTTAACAGTAAAGTTCAGTAAGTATGCATCTGTAATCAACATCTTGGTACATATTTCTTGAACAAAGATACAATTAATATTGGACCACCATTTTTATTTAACTGAAACACAGTGAAACTTTTGCAATACCAGGCCTGAATCAACTGGATGTGTAATTCAAGTAATTCACACAGTAATGGGTTTCAAATTGATAACACTTCTTAAATGAAAGAATTTGGAATTAAATTTAAAGAAAACCTGCATGTTATGTTTTGTTATGAAAAAACAACATTTAGGATACAATTCCTTGAATGGTGTAAAGAAATAAAGAGACTTATCTTTTGTTTGACTTTTAGACTAAGACTGTTATGATTCACATTTTCATTTTTTAAAAATGTAATACATAGCCGATTTTAACGTGTAAGAATATTTATCAGAAAAAATGTATCAATTATTGTTTTAGATGGCAAAGGTCAAGCAAGGATCCAGTTTAAGAATAGCACAGATCAACGATCATTTGGTTGCTTTTATGTCACAGACAGTCTGACACTTACAACTTTATCATTTGATCTCAAGGTACGTTAATAAAAGGGTTTGTGACTCTCACCTTGGACTTTAGATCTGAATGTACGTTAAAACACGTTTGAATCACTTGAACTTTGACATTTGATCTCAAGTAACATGTTAGCTTGAGACCCACAACTCGAGTTACGTTCTCTTCTTGAGTTAAACGCCACTGCATCACAAAGTTGAATATATTACTAGCGAGAAAAGATTCTAATACTGTCCCATTGAGTTGAATTGAAGCACATGTTTATAAGTTTTTCATTTTGTCTAGCTCAAATAAACAATTTAACATACAAAAAAATTATGTTTTTATGAAGATACAAATATTTGTTCTTACTTCCTGTGAAACAGCCCCAAGCGCAAGTTAACAGAAGGGTATCTCAGTTAAATAAACTAAATCAAATATGAATGCTGATATTTGAGATAAACAAGAGGAAAGGAGCTCTTGAAAAAAATCTCATTTCAATTTTGTAAAGTTAGTTAGAGAACATCAGTGTAAAAGAAAATAACAATTTAATAAACCTGTATTATGTATAATACGTTATTACAAATTGACCTGATTATATCGCTATGAAGTACATTTTCTTTATTTCTTTTCAAAGTGACATACGATTAAATTAGATTTTTACGCAAAATACTTAAACTTCTAACCCATCAAATTGCATTTAGCTCAACTGAAAATAAAGATCTGTAGCAATATCGCTATATAAAAGTGAGATCTGTAGCATTATCGCTACATGTATATAAAGAGTTGTATAATGATAAGTTTAAGTGTCCTAAAAATCATGCAGCATTTTCATGAACATGCGATGTTTTACGACCATACTGTGTTAGCAAGAAATTTTTGAAATTATAAACTATGAATGCAAAAAAAAACAACCACAAAAGTTTGTTTATGTTGAGAGGGGGGGGGGGGTTGGGGCGCTCATTGAACAACTGCTATTTACTAAAGTTTTGGATCGGATTAAAATTTGTTTTAGAGTAACTTTTCATCGTCTCGATTTCTTGAAAGCGTTTTCCATTTTCATAAATTATGAAAAGAACCAACAGAATCGATACTAGTTCATGAACATTCAAACAAGAACTTTTCTTTTAAGGTTAAACTTATGTTTATCTAATTTAAACTTTATGTTTATCGATTTTAAACTTTATGTTTATCTATTTTAAACTTTATGTTTATCTATTTTAAACTTTATGTTTATCTATTTTAAACTTATGTTTATCTATTTTAAACTTTATGTTTATCTATTTTAAACTTTATGTTTATCTATTTTAAACTTTATGTTTATCTATTTTAAACTTTATGTTTATCTATTTTAAACTTTATGTTTTTCTATTTTAAACTTTATGTTTATCTATTTTAAACTTTATGTTTATCTATTTTAAACTTTATGTTTATCTATTTTAATTTGCGGTCCTTAGGTATGGCCTTATTCTGACAACCTTTTAATCAAACCACTGGCAAACTGACCTTATCGCACAGCCCTCTTTTTTTCCCTCTACTGTTGTGCTGTAACTATTAGTAGAGTAAATGTGAAATAAACCCATGATATTCATTACTGTAGTCTTTTCATCTAAGACAAAGTTCAAAGGCACCATGAATGTTTGTAGCCAAGTTCTAATATTTTGATTCCATTTGTTAATGTCCTGTCTATAATCTAGGTCACGGACGGTGGTAATGCTTCTGCTGCCCTGACTGTTAAGTTCACAATCACTGATGAGAATGACCCCCCTTTTTGCTGGATGGACCCCTTCGATCTTGGAGACATTGGCTCTTCATTGGTCAACCAAAGTGTGGCCACCATTACGTGTTATGACCCGGATGTTTCTGAGAAGTTCAAGGAAGTGACGTTTGCCATTGAGCGGCCTTATCAAAGTAAATAATGCAGCCTTATTGTAGTAAATAACCTAGCCTATCAAAATAAATAACCCAGCCTATCAAAGTAAACAACCCAGCCTATCAAAGTAAACAACCCAGCCTATATTAACGGGACATCGGTTATTCAAGACTCTACTTAAAGACTTCGTTAAGTGATTCCGAAAAGCTCACTCCCGATAACTTTTTTCTGTATCCATCCAATGAGTACTTATCTGATTCCGCCCCTTTATAGAGTATCATGAGTTGTACGTGATGTTCCATATAAGTTTTTACATAAGTCATGTCTAAATAACTAAATTCAAACATTTATTTGAAACCTTTAAAGTGAAATCTAATCATTAATTCTCATTACAAGGTATTAAAACCAGATACATAATTTTATTACATGATATTCCTTTCAAACGACCAGAGTACTTTGATATAACGGCTGATGGACATCTGCAAACATCCAGGCCTCTGGGAGACTTACCTACTGGGAGACACACATTCAACATTACGGTCACTGGCTACAGTGAAACCGCTGATGCTGCATACGCCACAAATTTGACGCTCATCTTTGTTGTTACAGGTACTGAGAGTGTCAGTTAATGGAATGTAACCCATCCACTTACTCAAAATCTTCTTGAATCTCCATCATTTAATGCAAATATTCTAGTAATTGTGCGGCTGGACAGCAAAGTCCATAGTTCACTCACCTCACAAGTTGAGAGGCGTGAGATCGAGACCACGCAGAGCCACGATAAGAATGAGAAAATAACTTAACACTAAGGAAGTCCCCCGAGTCAGCTCTAATGGAAACATTAGGGATCCCCTACGTCCATCGGTCATGGTACTTACTTTTACTTTATTTTAATCATTTTTATCTCATTCGGACTTGGCCTTTCGTTCATCACCTTATAATAGCTCATCATGCTTTCTCTAAAACCTACTTCCCGTTTCAAGCTAGTCGACATGGAGATGAAAATTCGTGTTCATTTGGCAAAAATCAGCTTAATTCTTTCTTTTCTTTTTTATACATTTCTATTGTTTCATCACATCAAAAATATTGATAGCAGCCACGTTTTATTACTACACAAACAATTAGACTTGAATATCAATTAATGTTTCATAGCTAAATAAACAATTATTATACACGTTTCATAATTACAGAAACAAATTGTTTATCTAGACAAAATTAATTACAGTAATATCCACTTTTTATAACTAAAAACCACAATAACTGTAATTTGCAAATCTTCTCAAGTAAAAAATTGTATATCCCATGTTATATAATAAGAGTATGTGGTGACGCCGAGAAGTCGGTTGATCACCTACTGACCGAGTGTCCGGTGTCAGCCCATGACTTGCACAGCTCCATTCCACAAAATTTGGGAAAGTATATATAGCATGATACCGGTGTTGAGAAAGTATATATAGCATGATACCGGTGTTGAGAAAGTATATATAGCATGATACCGGTGCTGAGAAGGTATATAGAGCATGATGCTGTTGTTGATAAGGCTTTCCATTCCAATCATGAGCCGGGTCACAAGAGTTTGAACAAACTCAACCATTAAATAAAATTTTAAAACCCGTTAAAAAACAAACAAGTTTTGACTATAAATCCTTTATATACGAGACATAACTAAAAGAATGTTCATTATAATACTCAGCGCACGACAGTCCAAGAATTAAAAAATTTAGTTATGCCTCGTAAAGCATGAAGGATTTAAAAAGCATAACACTTATAATTAGAATTCTTTTATTTTTACCTTCCAAAACAGTTACTCCAGTTCTTTTAACTTTCCCACCACTTAAATGTCGTGTCTTCGTTTTATTTTAAATTTGACTTTCTTCTTATATTTCCTAGACATGGTCTGTCCGAATTTACTCGACAACGAAGGTTACATGTTGATATCAGAACTGCACTCATTCCCACACGACTGTCGCGGCAGTGCTAACGTGTCATTGTGGAGGGAAGACCAGGAAATAGTTCATTGTGATCTGGAAAATGGCAACTGCACGTATGCTAACGAATTCAATCTACAAAATGGGAACGTGCCATTTACCAGCATTAAAGTAAGATAAGTAGATCCTAAGTGTAAGTGTATGTCTCACTTCTGCAGTCATAACATAATATATGAGTAAACCTACTCTTAATGTCTTCAGACTTCTGCAGTCATATCATAACACACTATATGAGTAAACATACTCTCAATGTATGTCAGACTTCTGTAGTCATATTATAGTATACTATATG
>MUZC01000055.1:185492-208478 GCA_002072015.1 Radix auricularia | reverse complement strand
GACAGTGATGAAAATAAAAGTAATGAGAACCGCTGCAAGGGGGTCACACGGGATTGTGACATGAGCTCAGGGAAAAATTGTGTCGAGTCGATAGAGACAGACAATGTTTGTGATAGTCGGGCAGAATTTTTTCGTGGCCAAGACTGTCTCACGAACAGGTGCGGGGAGATTGACTGCGTGGGGGAAGGTCGGACCAGAGATAAATGGACCATGGGTGACCAGACCGTGACCGACAGGAACACGCATAGGCGTCACAGCCAGTTGGGATTTAGATCGAGGTGCGGTGAGCGTGAAACAGATGGGCTGCGTGCCTGGGCGTTGGGGCTAATGATTTGGACGATAGTTGGGGTCGTCATGAAAGCATTTATAAGTGGGAGCGAGGATGAATGGCTCGCCACAAGCATGAACGGGGAAAAAGGCGAATGTGACACCAGTTGGAGTCTAAATATAGCCATGGGTGTAATGCAGTCGATGCTTGCGTTACTACGGATAAGGCTGCACAGTGGTAACTTGGGTCGCCTTTTGTCCAAGAATGGGGACAAAAGAGGTATACCACCATTATGGCTAATAGCTATGAATTTTTAGCAAATAAGTTTTGGAAGGCTGGAGAACTCAGGACATTTTTTTTAATAAGATGTTAGACTTGTCCGATAAGATTAATGATTTTGATGAAATGTGATTAGTGAGGATTTTTTGTTGCTATCTCCATGAGATCCATGATTTGATGAAATGTGGATTTTGATGACTTTTTGTTGCTATCTCCATGATATTCATGATTTGATGAAATGTGGGTTTGGATTACTTTTGTTGCTATCTCCATGAGATTCATGATTTGATGAAATGAGGGTTTTGATGACTTGTTGTTGTCTATGAGATACATGATTTGATGAAATGTGGGGTTTCATGACTTTTTGCTGATCATTATAACGTGTATAATGAGAATTGTTTAATGATTGAATTTTTTTGATGATTATGATAAGTTGATGTTCAAGATGAAATGTAAAGTTAGGTATGGATGGATCGGAGATCCCCATAACACAGGCGTCCCACGCACCATGGGGACATTAAATATACATGGGAAGTCCCTCTATGGGGACTCTAAAGATTCGTAGGGGAGCAATGACTGCTCCATGCANATGAGATTCATGATTTGATGAAATGTGGGGGTTGATGATTTTTTTTGTTGCTATTTCCATGAGATACATGATTTGATGAAATGTGGGTTTTCATGACTTTTTGCTGATCATTATGACGTGTATAATGAGAATTGTTTAATGATTGAATTTTTTTGATGATTATGATAAGTTGATGTTCAAGATGAAATGTAAAGTTAGGTATGGATGGATCGGAGATCCCCATAACACAGGCGTCCCACGCACCATGGGGACATTACATATACATGGGAAGTCCCTCTATGGGGACTCTAAAGATTCGTAGGGGAGCAATGACTGCTCCATGCAGGTCCCTCTATGGGGAATTTAAAGATACTCAGGAGGATTATATAAGAGCATGAAGTGCTCCAGTAGGAGGGTCCCACTAGGTGGACAAGCACTATACGTTTTCCCTGATTGCTTAGTGTACTTAAGTTGTAAAATTAATTGTATTGGTTTCCCTGAGATTGTGTATATATATAAGTATATTGTATGAATTATATTAATGTATAAATAAGGATAGTTCTCATGAAGAGTTTGCCATGGGATTATGATACATATATGATTGGAGTTATGATTATGATTTTAAACTCTGGCTATGCATTCACTATGAGAATTTTTTCTTTTAACGAAGTATATAATAATGTATTATGATGTGCAGTGATTCCATACCCTGACTATTTTTGTTGATGTTGTAAATAAAAGATTCTACTGGGAGTAGAATCTAAGGGAAGAGGGGGGATATGTCAGGGGTATGAGAACCACTGCGGTTGTCATTTGGAATATTGCCTGGTCACGGGCTCATGTTTTGAACTCTGAACGAGTTCACTCGAGTTCATGTCACGAGGGGAGCGTTTGCTCAGGCCACGCAAGGTATGTCCAGAGACCCCGGGTATATAACTCGTGGGTCTCGCTGTGTAAGACAGAGACGGACATGATGTTATGTTGTAGAGAGCGGTGNAGTCACCCCAGCAAAGTCATGCTCATGGTAATACTAAACAGACTAAAACCACAAGCAGAGCAGATCATTGCAGAAGAACAAGCAGGCTTCAGAGCAGGAAGGAGCACAACAGAGCAGATCTTCAACTTGCGAGTGCTCTGTGAAAAACATCTGCAACACCAGAGGGACCTCTTTCATGTCTTCATAGACTTCAAAAAGGCGTTTGACAGAGTGTGGCATGCAGCACTGTGGGCAACCATGCACAAGTACAATATTAACGCCAACCTCATTACTGTGATCAAGAACCTATACAACAGAGCATCCAGCGCAGTACTCTACAACAGCAAGCTGGGAGATTGGTTCAAGACCACTGTTGGTGTCAGACAAGGGTGTTTACTCTCCCCCATCCTCTTCAACCTCTTCCTAGAAAGAATTATGACTGATGTGCTCGAAGACCATGTCGGAACGGTCAGCATCGGAGGAAGGATCATAACTAACTTACGCTTCGCCGATGACATAGACGGCCTAGCTGGCAGCGAGGACGAACTAAAAGAATTCCTTGCAAAGCTAGAGAAGACGTCGAAGGCCTATGGCATGGAAATTAATGCAGAAAAGACCAAGGTCATGGCAAATAAGAATTTCACAAGTGAAATACGGATAAACGGTCAAAAACTCGAGGAGGTCCCTACCTTCAAATATCTAGGGGCTGTAATATCCGATGAAGGCTCAAAACCAGAAACTCTTGCCAGAACGGCCCAAACAACTGCAGCACTAAGCAAACTGAAAAACATCTAGTAAAGCAAGAAGTTCTCCCTGAGATCAAAGATTCGACTAATGCGCTCTCTATCGATGTCAGTCTTCCTCTATGGTTGTGAGACTTGGACGCTCACCGCAGACCTCCAAAAAAGATATAGTGCGCTTGAGATGAGATGCTTTCGAAAGGTATTAAACATCTCCTACACGGCGCACATCACGAACGAAGCGGTCCGCGACAAAATATGTGCTGTCATTGGCCCTTACGAGGACCTTCTCACCTCAATTAAAAAGAGGAAACTACGATGGTACGGACACGTGTCAAGATCTGGAGGTCTCTCAAAATTCAATGGAAAAGACGTAAACAAGGTATGGGTTAGCCTGACCGGACGTAACAAAACAGCGAACGGTCCGGTTACGTCCGGTCAGGCTAACCCATACCTTGTTTACGTCTTTTCCATTGAATTTTGTATAAGCCTGATTGCAGTCCTACCCCTCATTAGGTCTCTCAAAGACGATATTGCAAGGCACAGTCCAGGGAAGAAGGAAAAGAGGCAGACCAAAGAAGAGTTGGGAGGACAACATCAAAGAGTGGACCGGCCTTTCATTTAGCGATTCCCAGAAGGCAGCTCAGAACCGTGACACTTGGCATGAGTTAGTGCGCAGCTCAAAATGGTGCCCCAACGACCCAGCGTCGGGTTAAGGGATAGTTCAAGTTCAAGTAATATGACGTAATCGTTTTTGGTTCCGGGGCTCACAAACTAAGCTAGTATATTTTCTTTAAAAGACCAAATATTTTCATGGAAAAAATATTAAGATTCATAACGATAAAGCGTTGAAAAGTGTTCGATGACGTTACTCCACATTTTAAAAAAAAATAAATTAACAATTATTTTTGGCAGGAAAATGTCAATACAATTTTGTTTCCGAAGGCTTAATAAAAACCAAATCAATCGATGGTGATATCAAAGAGCCGATTTATTTTTGTCCTTTGTTTACTTTCGGCTATACCGGAAATTACATGATGTCGCACTAGATTCTAGAACACTCTATTTGTTATATTGACATTCTTAAATAGTTTTTTTTAAACGTTGAGTAAATAATAATTTGACTTAAATTAATACTACATTTATTAAAGTAATATATAATTTAATTAATTAAACTCATGCATAAATTTATAATTAAAAAACAACAACAACTAAACAAAAGGATACCAATTAGGATTACTCAGACTCATGCTCACGGTTTGTGTGTGAATGACATGCAGATTTCGGAGAAAATAAACGAATTGCTATACGACGGTATGATGACGAAAATAGCTTTGGGTTTACATGCGTCATAGTAAATGCTCAACCGAGATAAAGTGTGTGATGTGTCCGCAAATCATTGCAAATGAGCCGATGAAACCTGCAAAACATCGAAGATATCTTCAAACTAATCATAATATCTGCTCGGAGACACCATTGCCATTGAAATACTCTCTTCTTTAGTCAGAAGACGAGCAAATCCCCTAAGAGCATCGTTTTTCGTGGCTTTTCGAGGAGCACAGGCTAAAATGCCTGGTCATTTGGGAGAAGGGGTGTTTAAAAGACTGCATCACTTGATGCTGTGAGGGAATTTGTAAATGGAAAAAAATGAAAGCTTCTTTATCGTTAGCTTCTGGGCTACTTATTAGGGCTTACTTGGCTGACATTTTTGAAGAACTGAATAAATCTTATTCATTTCTGCAAAGAAAACAGATACATTTAATTACTCTCAGTGACAAAGTGTCTGCTCCTACGAAAGGCTTAATCTTTTAAAGACACAAATATTTCAGCTAACTTTGACATGTTTGATCAAGTGTAAAAATTTACCGATAAACCAAAAAATGCGGAAAAAAATTAACAACTGTTGATAATTTGGATTTCTGACCATAATCAATCAGTTCAGGATCAATTTAACTTCTAGTTTAGTGATTTGAACATTCAGAGTTTTCAATTAATTTCCATTCCAAACTTTGACTCATTAAGCAAACCCACATCAAATTTCGAACAATCTATTGAACTGACCAGCGATACTACTTTGATTATGTTGCATCAGAAGGTGAACATTAATGAAATTTTTGATACACACTTCACATGAGTACTCAGAACTATCTCAGAAAACCTTTAAAATATTTTAAAATTTTGCAACATCATATCTTTTTGAATGTGAACTTTCTGCATTGGTTACCATCAAAATAAAATTTCGCATCTGACTTGAAGATGAACTATGATGGAGTCTTTCAAGTATTACACCTTAATTGGATTTGCTGTGCTTACATTTGCAAGCTAATAAACTAAAATATCTGTCTTATTACTGCTAAATACTCTTAATGACTTTAAATATTTTATAGTAACTTATACGAATTTAACAAAACTATAAGATGCGACTAGTATAAGTGACATTTGTTCGTTGGAAAAGAGAGCAATTACATTCTGTTTCTTTCTTTGAATATTGTTTTTGGAACACATTCAAATCGTAGCTCCTTATCATAGTTTTACTAACATGTATACTAGTAACTAGTTATATAAAATGTATAATTATATATAACTTTTAAGCACGACAGAGGAACAATTTTCACTAGGGGTCTACGACTAATTCACTATTTTTCCAAGTGGTCTATGAATCTCAAAAGCTTGAGAACCACTGCTCTAGATGCCATAGGATTAACGCTGCTACCATGTACATAGAGGTTTTTTTTTTCCGAAATGTTGACACATAAATTATTACCGTAGAAGTTTAATACCAATTCGGGTACAGTGTTGGGTGTGTAGAAAATAGATTTTTGATTCAGTTAGGGCCTTCAAAGATATGATAAATACTAAGAATAAATTTGTTAAATATAATAAAAAATTAGTCTTTTGGTGAAATTATTAAAAAATGATGATGTGAAGTTAAAAATTTTCTCGCTGAAGTGTAAATTGGCATATTTGAATGCGTTATTCTGGCTGGATTTCAAATGACAAGGTTTGTAAACAAAAAAAACAACAACCAAAAAATACCTTTCATAAATGCTATCTATACGTAAAATAAGAAATCCTGTTTGTTAGAATAGTCGTAATCCCATAAGGATTATCGTTTAAAATGCACAGTATTGTGTATGTGTCAACAGTTTAAACACAAACACACACGTACAATTATATATGTACGAGTGTATAAAAACGGCTATATAGATATAATATTATAAGCATATATAAATAATATCTTATATATTTCATTAAGCCACACTTTTCTATTTACATTACCCACAATGTATTAATTTTTTTACCTCTTAGTCGAAAAATTAATTAAATTTTTTTAGAAATGCCAGCACAAAAATATCATTGCTGCTGTGAGCGTGTGATAATTGAAAGGGCGGTCCGTAAATGACGTCAAGCACCTATGGGGGAAGAGGTCACACAATGGTGACGATGTGGGACAAGGGGGAGGCGGTTTTAAACATGTGAAAATAGCAACTTTAAATAAAAGTTCCACTTAAATATTTGACTGCTTACAATTTATTTATGACGTTTTACATAGCTTCACTCATGTAACGATATTAGAGTGTAGGCCTACACTAAATAAATAAATGACAAAAAATAAAATTAACACATACATATTTTAAAATAGAATACAAAAGGTGTTTTTGCAGTTGGGGGGGGATATTTGTGACATAGTGGAGGAGCGGGTCTAACTCTTTTTGACTACTCGTGACGAGGGGCTGAAAAATCATCCAAAATCTATGGTTGTCACTTTTTGGCGTCCTCTAAAATCTGATAGTATATAAGGAGTCAAAAGAGGTGATAAGGTTTTAGTTTCAGTTTTATGGGGGAAATTAAGGCATTTTGATTGAACTTTCGTGTGATACGTAGGCCTTTTGTGACAGTACTAGACTCTGATTTTATGTACCGAGTTTGTTGACTCTTGTAGAGTTGTAAATCAATGAACTTGGTTTAATGGTCTCAGTATGTGGGCGTGTCTCCTCAAACTAAAGATAACATACAAAGCCTAAACACACGAACTGAACAATCGTGTTACAGTTAGACGTGCTGTTTTCACCGCTATTAGATCGTCTCTCGATAAGCCTTCTTCTTTTCCTCAATAATGATTACATGTGAATATAAAGTCTGAAATGTAATGTAAGTGTGCAAACTGTATAATACATTGTGGAAAGTCGTATTACTTAGTACTATACAGAAAGCTACAATTTCAAAAACTTAAGCCGAAGATTTCTTTGGGGATAAGCCAGATGTAGGGGGTATTAAAATGAAAGAAGCTCTTCTCACACTCTTTCAGGATTATTTATTTTTAATCAATAAGTAATCAAAAGTAAACAAAAATTATTTACATTATTTTTTAGCAAATGCTTCAAAATAACGAGATGGTGTAAGGAACGCTAGAAGCGTCTACATATCACAATTCGACTTGAGGATTCTTGACAATAAAACAAACGGGATCATCATCAGTAAACAGATAAAAAATAGTAAATATATATAAAAATTTCAGTTCTACAAACGTCTATGTGTCAAAGATTTTTTTTGAGGAAGAAAAGACAAATTTGAAAAAAATATTTATTGCTGTTTTGTTACAAACTACGCCGACATATATATTTTTGTTAAACTATTTCAGTCACAAATGTTTGGAAGATTTTTGTACAGGAGCTGCTTGCAAAGAACTCGAGGGACCGTCGCTTGTCTGGTCGTGCTGGGAGTTTTGTTATACGCCAGGTGGTTGGTGGTCATGAGGTCGTATGAAACACGAGAAAATATAAATGTTATCAAAGTCACCCAGGGATACGCAAATTTGCCGCGGGGTCGAGGAGGTCAGCACTTACTTGACAAGATGTTGACCGGACGTTGGCTGGCCAGAAATTATACAGAACAGGAGATGGCCGAGTTGGAAACGTTTATTAAACGTGTGTGGACGTATTACAAGATACCACAGAACTTACAACGTGAGGATAAGAAATGTGGTAGGTGAAAAGTGACATGAACACTATTAAAGACAGACAGTATATAAAGGTTTTAGTACCTACTCAAATAGATTCGTGTTGGTTGCGTTGAAAAGTTTATAGTTTCAATAAAAAGACTGATAACGCAAAGAAGGTTATTTTTACAAAGCTCACATTTTTTTAACGAAATAATAAAGGCGAAAAATCAAAAGTATAATGCGCCTAAAATATAATAAATTATGTTGCAAGATGACTAATGTTGCTAATGATTAAAAGTGTTTAGTTAAGGGTAATGCAACAAATTAGCGAAGTTTTTAAACATTTGTTTAATAATAATAAGACTTTTCTTTAAGTTCTAATCATTTGAAATTTCTTTGTAAACAAACTGTGGCATCTTCTTCAAACTCCTAATCTTAACATTACGTAGGTGTTAAATTAATCACCATTACCAGAAAAAATTATTAACTTCTTCTTTTAGCTCTTACAATAAGAAATCCCAGAATTGTTGACTTTGGTAATTTGATCATTAAGAACTTATGTATTAAACAAACAGTGTTTGCTGACTACATACTGTCATGTCTCATGTTTATATAGATTGAGCCTTGCTTTCCGCTCGCTTTAGTAACAGATAATGACACGAGTATATAGAACTTCAATTGTTTACTCACTGTACAAAAGAACCCGGGCGCTCGTTATCGAACCCCTAGCACATATAAATTGTACAATACTGGCGTAAATCGTCGTACACTTCACGAACTCCCTGACTGTCTAATACAGGGGCAGCATAGAATTGGGTCTTTCTACCCAACTCAGTACACTATCTCCACAAGTCAGCGCCCCTCGGTCCAAACTGACCGCTTTGTGTGCCCCCCTCGCCTCTCTCCCTACTGACTGACTGCTGTCACACCCTGTTCTATTACTCTACTGGTCGCGACTGACCCTCGAATGACCCCTCTCCTGTCCCCTGATCACACATTCACGTGATGAGAGTTCACGATCATCCCCCATACGCATACACTCTACACTAATTCTCATATCCCTGAAATATACATAACTAACCACATCATGAATT
This sequence comes from Radix auricularia, assembly GCA_002072015.1. NCBI lineage: Eukaryota > Metazoa > Mollusca > Gastropoda > Lymnaeidae > Radix > Radix auricularia. The sequence continues at coordinate 199,611 of MUZC01000055.1, read as the reverse complement.
CAAATAGTATATCACGTATAGCATTCCTTCAGTTGTCTCAAACTAAACAGCATTAAAAAAAATATTTTAAGACATTAAAAAAATTATATCATGTATAGGAAATGTCTCGTTTCCGAGTCTGAAATGGTTCAGGGGATTATGTGACCCTAAAGGTTCAACTCCTTGCTGTGTGAACAGCTACTGTGTCAACAAATCTGTCTCCGAGTGTCAATGTTCTGATTGTTACGACATGAGATCACAGATCCACGCAGAGTTCGCCACATGGGTACCTGACGATCAGAGCCTAAAGGTGGGGAATATGTTTGAAAACTAATTGTTTTAATTTGTGTTAAAAATAATTGATGATGAAACAAATTTGTTAGAAAATGCTGCAGTATTACTTGCCGAGACAGATTTTTCTTCCTTGATGCTAAAATACATTGCTATATGTAATATATTGTAGATGACGCAGTTCAGCAGTGAGAGTGACGTGTGTCGGGTCCTACAGAACAAGACTGTCTACTTCATCGGTGACTCCTTCATGCGTCAGCTGTACACGTCTGTACTGGCCATGTTACGTCAGAGCAAACCACGTCACGTCATCAGGGATAATGTACCACTGGGTGTGTACTGATAAGTTTACACTTTGGATCAAGTGTTGTAGTCAGCAACTCGAGACGTGACCATATTTTTGTTGGACTGTATGAAATAAGCTAAGAGATCTTTTTTTTTTGTTAGCGTTATAAAATAAGATTAATTTTAAAAAATGTATAAATATAAAAATATGTTTATGTTGCGTGACAAAAAATCAATTTGGTATACTTGATATCAACCCTGATACCTTATTTAATTAACACGCAATCTCTAATTATTATTATTAATGGTTAAATAGCATATTGCATTTTTATCAACGCAAATACGGTTAACGATATTTACGGATTATAAGACTATTCGCTTGTCGTAAAACATTCATAATAAAATGTTGATTTAAAGATGATTTCAATTTACAGTAAATAGAATCACACTATAATGTTTTTTTTTCTAATAATATTTTAATAAAATGAGTACTACTCTAATGGAGAATACTTGCCATTCCCCTGATAATACTAACTTCAGCAGCACTCCCAGTTATCTACCCCTGATGGCTCGTTGAAATTTAAATAAAAAGCATTTTATTATCCATACTGGCTCCTCCCAACATGTTCAACTGCTTTGTCGAACTTTACTCATTAGAAGATCATTTCCAATTGCCCACTATGGTGTTAAACAGGAGGAAATCCCTCTAATAAAAACTGGTCTTAATTCCATTTTATTTCGATTTTTAAAATGCACATTTAAATTATTCAAGCGAAGGTAAACGTTTCACACAAATACTTTTTGACATTTAATGAATAGGTGTTGTTTAATGTTTTATGATCTGCCACCAAGTGAAGAAAAACATTTTTTCAGAGCTGATGAAACGTATAATGCTTAATAATTATGTTTATTGATGTTGCCACATCTCCTACTCAATGCAATAACTCTACTTATTTTCACTAGTTAACTTGACCAAATGTGACAAGTATTACCGCTTCATCGCTGACTGCAGAAACTACTTGATATGGAGCACAAAGGAATGTAATGGCACGGTACAAAAACAGTGTTGGTCTACTTATTAGTTTTATAGACAGTCAATTATACGTTTAGATTTATTTCTAATTTTCTAAAAGCTTATAGTATAACAAAACTCATCATTTAAAATGTCCCAATCCAAAAAAAAAAAAAAAAAAAAAAAAAAAAAAAAAAACATTGACAGAAAGGAAAAAAATCAAACATAAACGCAAGTAACAGTTTCCAAATAACAAACACATCAACACCATTAGTGAATAGTGACTGAAAAATTATCAAGCTTTAGCAAACAATTCTTTATTCCAAATGTAACATTCCAACTTATGTCAGGCGACACTCAGCATGAAGTCTATGTACAGGTCGGAAAACTTTGATGGTCCCTTCAAATCCTTACGTGAACTGAACGGGACGGTCAACTCTTGGCTGGTGGTGGGTGTGGGAGCTCATGACTACTACAACACGACAGCGGTCAGAACAAATGTAAGCCAACATTTTAAGCTGGAATTACTGTCTTAGATTTCAACACGTTTCTCCACCTACATGGTGGGACGTGGTGGTCGAGAGGTAGCGCTCTCGACTGTCACGCTGATGGTCACGAGTTCGAATCCACACGAAAGTGAGTATTTGTTCTCGGGGCCTGAGGAGTCCCCGAGTCACCCAGCTCCGAATGGGTACGTAACTAGACAATAGTTAGGCGGCTGGGGTAATGCGTGGAACCCCTATAGCCGTGGCCTGTGACCGCTGCATCATTTGCCAACAGATCATCTCTCATGGTCTGTGGACGCAATTATCTTCTGCATAGAAGGAGCGTCTGTATATCTAAGATAAGATACATTTCTTGTCTCACTCTCCCTACCGTTTCGTACTGTACATTTGACATCGTACCGTCATATCCTGTATGTGTCATGAATGAATCATTCTGCCTTATCTTGTTACACGGATCTAATGTGTTTAGGCTAATTCCTCCTAGATCTATGTCTTAATCGCGTCTAATCTTTTTTTGAAGAAACAAGGAATATTTCTTTATTTGTCTTTATTATACGACCATTCCATAACTTCAATGTGGATTCAATCGTGTTCATTGACTTAGCTTTCATTTCATGTTAATCATTTCAATCATTATGAGTAATCCAATTCTTTCACTATTTTATCTCACCATGCGTGTTACGTATCTTGTCTCATCCTAATTTTTTAATTTTTCTTCTTATATTCAGTTCATTCTTTAAATATATTTTAAAAAATTAAATTCATATTTTAAAACTTATCGATTCAAAAGACGATTTAATATACCCATCATAACAGTGCCAAGGTATCGAGTACCTTAACACTCTACCAGGGTATATGGATAGTAGAATAATCTAAAAATCTAAACAAAGTTCAATATTAGCTGCCAAGCTATATCTTAAGTGTTAAAAAGAAATGATCGTATTACTTAAATACTTCATTCACGCCATATGTTGTTGTACAAGAACCTATTGACTGCAGAACGACCACTAACTGCCAAAAATTCCGTTATAACTTATATCCTACCTATCCTACTGAACTTCTTCTGCTACTCACCCTCTTTTCAGTTACGCCCTTCTGCAGATCTACGTATTATTTCTGTGTAAAACACACGCATAAAAAAATTTGACTAAAATTATTTCCCCTTTTGGTCAATGAAACAATGAAATTCTCAACTATTACATATTCTTAAGATTCATAATATTTAGGCCCCTAAGACTGCACTTAAAAACATTTTTTTCAAATTTTCCTTGATCGGATTAACAATTATACATCTCTATCACTAAAAACATTAGCTTATATGCAGTGGCGTAGCTAGAACTTTGGCCGCCCGGGGCGGTCTCCAATTTGCCGCCCTTTTAGAGGCCATCCATAAATGACGTCACTAGTATGTATTCACACATTTGTGAAGAGGGGGAATGTTTAATAAATGTGACGTCATATAAAAAAACGCGAAACTGTAAATATTAATTCTACTTAAATATTTGATGGCACTTTATTTAATGACGTTTAACATGGATTCACGTGTGTTATAGTGCAGCCTTACACTAAAAATTACTCAAGTGACAAAAATATTGATTTGAAAAATGCTCATTTTCAAATAGACAATACTGTATTTATGGGGGGAGGGTGGCCAAAGCTTTGTAAAGTCATATGGAAAAACGGGTCTTAGTTTTTATGGGGTTAAAAATTATCCAAAATATCATGAAGTCATTTATGGATGGCCCTTTAAGTCAATCATGTGATAGATTTTTATAAATTTATAAACATGAATAAATAATTGTAATTGAACCAAAGTAAAGGTGGGAAACATTTTTACCATTGCATGCCCTATTTATGCAAGCTGTGATAAAAGAGGCCGCATAAAATGATATACGTATAAATACACACTTATAAAAATACAAGATACTTTTTTTTAAAGGCCACAAGAAAGTTACTGAGGTCGCAGGTCCACGACCTCCCCATGATGCATTACATAATCCAAAAAAAACATAACCAATTAATAGGCTTTATTTTGTATTTATAGATAAATGATTTTTTGTAAACAAAGAAATTGTATACATTAGTATATAAACATATTTTTACATTTACTTTAATAACTTTCATAGCAAAAAAAAAATCGTGTATTATGCTATCAAAATGTCAAATGNTTTTTTTTTTAACGAAGTATATAATAATGTATTATGATGTGCAGTGATTCCATACCCTGACTAATTTTGTTGATGTTGTAAATAAAAGATTCTACTGGGAGTAGAATCTAAGGGAAGAGGGGGGATATGTCAGGGGTATGAGAACCACTGCGTTTTAAAGTTGTATTTTTGACTGGTCACAAACTCATGTTTGATCTGTGAACGAATTCACGGGGGGGAGTTCACGTGGAACATTGCTCAGGCCACGCAAGGTCGGTCCAGGCCGACGGATATATAACTCGGGTGTCTCAATGTGTGGGGAGACGGACAAGGAGTTATGTTGTAGAGAGCAGTGAGGTGTAGACAAGTCACCGGTGTCAGAACACGAGATTACCGCAACTGTTAGAGCTGCCGTGTTAGTCTGTAGGACTGTACAGCGGGGCTAGATGGTAACTGAGAGACACGGAGATATGTGTTAGTGAGAAGACCAGAAGTGTACATAGTTGACAAGTGTCTTGGAATGTAAATAAAGATTGCTGATGAGAAAAAGGACTTGTGTTGCATTAATTGTACAACAGTGTTGGAGTGTAAGCCTCGGGACCTAAAACCCTAGACAACGGTACACGACAGGGGCCTTTTGATGTCAGCGCAAATTGGATGCTGTTTTCAGGGTGCAAACGATTTCGAAGCTTTGTTTTTATGTTCTCAAGAGCCAAAAATCCTTGGTCACTAAGGAACGATGTTACCAAAAATAAAACAACTTGTTGACGGCCAACAGCTTATACTGTTAATAGCCTTTGTAGCATGTGATATCTAAAATTGTGTCTGATCAGATTTCTTGGCTAATTCAATACGTCATTGGATTGAAGTTTAAGAAGTGCGTCTGTCAAGGCTCATCTGATACATCCGCAATGTCACATCGAAAGGAATCTAAAATCCAGCTGATATTTTGTGAATCATTCGATGGAAAGTAAAAAGAGAACAACTCTTTGAGTTTGGTAATATGTCTGATACCTATATCATTGATGTCATCAAACGTTATATTTCCACAATCTCCCAAGTACAAGTCCCATTTTGAAAATGCAGCTAACGTTTTTCCTTCTTCTTTTTGTTTCCGATACGAACGCTTTACTCAAACTGCTGCAATCTTTTCTCTGCTCAAAAATATTAGTTAAGTATGCGACATGTACAAACAACGTTTCGTGAACGTCTCTACGAGTGCATGCTTATGACCAGCCAGAAATTTTGAAGTTCCGCTGTCAGAAAATAAACACTCTGTTCAGAATATTAACGAATTAAAGCCACCGTACACCGTTGTGATAAAGTAGATCTGTATATTCAGTCTCACAATCTTTTCTTAAATCAAGAAACGATGACGTTTGCAGTGCACGTACTTTAATGAAATTTACAATCTGAATAATAAAAATATCATCCATTAAGATCTCCAGTTTAGGTTTTAATCTTTCAAAAGCTGAGCTTGACGATACAGTGGAGCTTGACGATACAGTGGAGCTTGACGATACAGTGGAGCTTGACGATACAGTGGAGCTTGACGATACAGTGGAGCATGACGATACAGTGGAGCTTGACGATACAGTGGAGCATGACGATACAGTGGAGCTTGGCGATACAGTGGAGCATGGCGATACAGTGGAGCTTGGCGATACAGTGGAGCATGACGATACAGTGGAGCTTGACGATACAGTGGAGCTTGACGATACAGCGGAGCTTGACGACACAGTGGAGTTTGACGATACAGTGGAGCTTGACGATACAGCGGAGCTTGACGATACAGTGGAGCTTGACGATACAGTGGAGCTTGACGATACAGTGGAGCTTGATACAGTAAAGCTCAATCAACAGACACAGCAACACAATATTCTCGTCTTATATTAACACCATCAAAATATTCACTAACAATATTGAATATATCAATTTGAGAGAAACACCAAATATTTCCGCTGTAATCTTATCTTTTATATGCATATTTAAAAAATGAAAGTATGTTTGTGTGTGTGCTTGTCCTTTATATCTGACTAAACCATTCATCCGATCGTCGTGATAATTCTTTTTAGAATATTGAGTACGCTCCCGGGATGGTAACATGCAATTTAACAACACTAATTGAGAGCCAGGGGTGCATGTATGCTCGTTAGTGGTCAATGATACATGTAAACGCTACTTCACTTGCTCCCATGGACCTTCATGGTCTGTAAGGGATATTTATTAATTTTTACTCGGTAAATTGATAGATCTTAACCAAATTGTGTAAATAAAAACTTGATAGCCAATATTAAAATAGTATAGGGCACTGAACTCCTAATGGCCACTCCTTCGGGGATGGGGGCCCAAAATACCTTTTTTAAACTTTTAAGTTTTTATTCCCCAATTCAATTATTAAAGATCTTGACAATAATGATAAATGTATACATTATTATCCATATTGAAATGAACAGGTGTTTTGAACTTTATAACTTGCCCTGAATGGGCCTTGGGTCCCTTAATGTCATTTTTCGATTAAGTTAAAAATTAGTTTATGCGTTAGCTACTGAGTAAATGAATGGATCTTAAGTTAACCAAACTTTGTTTACTAAATCTTGGGAGCACATATTAAAATGCTTAAGGTCACAGAACTTCTAATGTCAATTTCTTCGGGGTCGGGGGTCCCAAATGTCTTTTTTCGTAAATGTTTAAGATATTTTTCCCATTCAATTTTTAACGATCTTGACAAATATATCCATGATGAAAGTGAATTATAATGAACAGGTTTTTGAAATTGACATCTTGCACCGAATGTGCCTGGGGGCCCCTTAATGTGTTTTCCCCTTATATTAGGTAAATAAAAAATTAGTTTAATTAGAAGATAAAATTATTTTGACCAAACTTAGTATATAAAAACTTATTAAGAGCTTATATTATAAAACTTTAGAGCACTGAACTCCTAATGTCCATTCTCTCGGAGCTGAGGACCCCAAATGTCTTTTTACTGAACGTTAATAATTGTATTCGCCATTCAATTTTACACGATTTTGAGAAATATAGCGAGTACAATAGCCATTTTTAAAATTAAATTATTACTCATTTGTCAGGGGGATTAACGGCAGGGATTTATATCGCTTCTATTTTGTAAGATTTTTAATTATTAGTTTGAATTATCCGTTTGCTATGAAACTTGCATTTTTTTTTTTATTTAAAAATTTCCCATTTCCGCGAAGGTTTCTGGCATAATTGTTTTTAAAAACTTACCACTTATTGGTTTCTTTAAATTTATTCGTTTTTATACTGAGATCGCTGTAACGCACGACAGATCTGCTAGTTGTTTATAAACCTTTGTAGTGATACCATAAGCTGCGCATTACTAATGACATCAGTGGTCTCATCAAACTGAATAGCAAACAATTTACACGAATTTATAGAAGAAATTACTTATTCTCAGAAATTTTCATCAAAATAGAAATTGTGTCTTTCACAACTTTTGCAGACTAATAGCAGATTTTATATGCCCCTAAGAGCCTCCATTACCCCAAAGAATTTCCTTTTTACCCCAAGTGGAGTAATTTACCCATGTTCGCCGACCCCTGCCCTAGAACCACCCCCGTCTGTCAGGATTATTGTTGTAGAGTCCGTAAGTAATGATTGATATTTTTACTGAAATTTGTTAGTATTTTTCTTTCTGCGTGTGACTGTATGCCTATTCGTGAGTTAGTGTATTTTTATGTGCGAGTGTGTGTGTGTGTGTGTGTTATTGGGTTAATGTATGTATTGTGTGTCATTGGTCTTATCGTTGGCGGGAAAGATGTCAGCTGAGCAGGAATGTCACCATGGTTGGTGACACCCTGGACAGGGAACACGATTTTTTGCCGCCACTTTAAGAGAAATAATCGAAGCAAACCTACATCGCCCGGGCTCAGCAAAATGACTGGAGCTCCGCCCTCGGCACCCCTCGTGCCCCTCCTCCCTCCCTCTCTACGTCACTGCTGCCCAAACTCCGGGATCCAACAACTCCGTTATCACAGCCTAGCGAACATCAGATTAAAGTCTGCCCTGCCGACGTAACAGTTTTAAAGGCCATGTTTTTTTTTACTCTGGCACCGCTGTGTTGTTGCTCAAAGTTGACAAAAGGAACGCCACAAGCGCCCTGCGTCAGCAACAGCATTCCGATCACAGACCTTCCCTTGGGAGATTCAACAGTTGAGGGATGTCACGTGGTCTGTGAAACATGTTTAACAAGTATGCGGGAGCATTTTTTACCTGATCGTCTGCTAGTTGCAAAGATCTTGTAAACTCTGTATTTTCTGGGTCTCATGCAAGTTACCTTTTTTATAATAGAACTAGAACGTATAATTTTTCTAAGAGAATTTACCCTTTCCATACAAGTTACCTCTTCTAACACAGCCAAATATTTCCCTGATTTTCTTTTTTTTTTTTTTTTTTTTTTTTTTTTATAGTCCTGTGAATTTAACCAAAAAAGGGGAAGAAGATAAATTTACAACAACAACAAAATTTTTTTTAAAATATCAACATTAATTGTACATATTACATTTGGACCTCACTAAGTCGAACTCACAGAACCCTGGGAAAAATCGACTTACGGGGTTTTCGAGTGAGGGAAAATGGCGTAATAGACGCAGATTAATCAATGCCAATGTTGATATTGAGAGGGAGTGGGAACAACCATATCGGCGAGAAAGCTTGAAAGGAAAGAGGTGGTCTACGATGTTTCAAATGAAATTAAACCAACTTGGCTTTGACATACCGACACCACTTAGAGACCCCCCCCCCCCCACGCACACCCACTTTACTCCCTGCACATAGTGGGATTAGGGGAGTAAGATTTTGTTTTTTAAAAGAGTCACAGCATGCCGAAAAGATACGTGGGTAAGCTACCCTTCTTCCAGCCACTCCTTTTTCTTGTCTATGTCATTTTTGGTGTCAAAATAGACTTTTACGTGGCTCTACGGAACACGTGTTCTGAAATGTCGCCCCAGAATAATAACCCAAACCCCTTGGAATATTTTACTACGGGCGTTTGAAAGCCACACAATCTTCGAGTTAAGGAGATCTTAAATACATTAGTCATATGAATTTTGGCTGGACCTAACAATTAATTCGATGTATGGAAGTTTTCGACTTAGGTGTAGTCCATAAAGTTCGTCACGCTATTTTTGGCCATTTTTAACTCTCCTCCCACCCAGTGTCACAAACTGTCACAAATCTCGGAACTACCCCGACCCCTCCTAAAGTAAGTCACACTTTCGAACAACAACAAAAATTTTATTGACAAAAAAATTACAATTGAATGTAAAACACGGTGATGTCATAATTGCCAGACCCACTGTTACAAGCGTCCTAATAATTATATCTGGACCGCTTGCTCCAAGATTCATAAAATTACTGTTACACAATGAATAACCACACTGCTAGCAAAAACAAACTTTAATGGCCACCCTCCTTGCCACAATCAAACGTCTACCCAAAAATTCTCTAAACTTTTACACATATTCTAATGACGTCATTAACACAATTACTTTTGCACGCTTGCGCAACGCTAACCAATAACTTGATTAACACAAAAGCGACCACCAAACACACCAACGTGCGCATCTCACAACAGGTTACAAGGACAAATTGGTCATCCGTGACACCTACCTGTCACAAACTGTCACACTTTCTTACACCCCTCCCCCTCTTGAGCGTGACGTACTTTATGGACTGCCACTTAGGGATGTTCACGTAGCGAGGTCCAACTTTATATGCATTTTCCTTTATTCTTCATTACTGCCATTGCAATCCTTCAAAAATGTATGTTTGATTTGTCACTACAACTACAACGTAACTGGAAATGAAGGCTAATGACAAATTATTTTCTTCAACACAAGAACAACATGTTCCCTTATGCAGCCTTTTACAATTAGTTTGTTGTTCTTGTAGTTGTTGTTGTTTTCCTCGAACGATTCCATGAGTGACTCTGTCTACACACGGTCTATCATCACACACTCTCATTCATTATTCTAGCGTTTGTGTGTTTCATAGGATGCCCTTTTAGGTTCAAACTATAATTTAAGATTCTAGGTAAAATGTCTGATAGACCAGCCATCTCATAGCGAAACTGTCTTGGTAAATGTCTGTTAGAACAGACATCTCACAGCTAAATTGTCTTGGTACATGTCTATTAGAAGCAGACATCTCACAGCTAAACTGTCTTGGTACATGTCTGTTAGAACAGACATCTCACAGCTAAATTGTCTTGGTACATGTCTGTTAGAACAGACATCTCACAGCTAAACTGTCTTGGTAAATGTCTGTTAGAACATACATCTCACTGCCCCATTGTCTTGGAAATGTCTGCTAGAACATGCGTCTCAGACCTAACTTTCCATTTAAAAGTTTGAAATAGACACTAACAAACAACTCACTGAGAAAATCCCTGCAGTTAATCCCCCTGACAAAACCACCATCTTTCCCCCCTCCCAAACATCCCCGCCCTTCAATTGTTATGATACATCTTGACACCAGAAAATAGCAGCCATGACACCTCTGAATTAAAGTATTATTCTTAATATCATTGACTATGACGTGCTTCAATGTGAAAGAATTGCTTATCATTCAAACGATTTAACTATTTAGCAAAAATGTTGAGCAAGGGGAATTCCCATACCCCCTATTTTTAACAAGTTTAAACAACTTGTAATAAAAAGTAAAAATTACAATGAGTAACACGGAGCAGCGTAACAAAAGCCACATTGCCACTGTCTGTTGATATGAGTCAACTCATAGAGACAAAGATTCATAACCTAGATGTTCATAACATCAATGGTTGTAACCTAACTCGGTAACTGTATAAATAACCTTAAAAAATCTCAATCATTTTTTATAGCTTAATGTTTACCTCCTAAATTTCATCACATAAATGTCTATCAAAAAAATTTTCAAATTCTGATGTTTAATGACATTTATATGATATTAATATGATGTTTGCTATGACACAAAGGTATCTTACGCCAGAGTTACAGGTAGTATTAATGCTGAACCTTAACGCCAATCGCTGTACCAATTTCGACATTCGCTGTACTATTACATTTAGTGTACCATTCCGACATTCACTATAGTAATATGGCATACAGTGTACCATAATGACATTCACGAAAGTTCTACGACTTTTAGTGTACCATAACGACTTTCACTAGATTATTACGACATTTTGTGTACCATTACGATATTCACTATACTATTACGAAACTTAGTGTAATATTACGATATTTACTGCACTATTCGGTCATTGAGCGTGCCTTTACGACATTCACTATATTATTACAACATTTAGTGTACCATTACGACATTCACCACGGTACTACGAAATTTAGTGTAACCTTAACCATTCACTACATTATTACGACATTTTTAAAAATCTCTTTCGTTCGTCTCCCGTAATTTTAGCAATTAGTAGATAACAATTATTTTGTTTACTTTCGGAATTATTGATTTGAAATGACTTTTAATGTAACCTAGAATGATTTCCCTTGAATTAAAAATTGTTGGAAATTTCACTTAAATACTCATTCGAATTTCATCACTTGTTTTCTCATTGATGAAATGCATCTTTAGCATGAAATGTTGTCCTTAGTTTATTGCTTGAACGTGTAAAAAAAAATGTCTGAGACGTTCAGCTAGGAATGCTTTATAAAATCAGCAACTGAAATACATTACTACATAGCAAGATACTGGTGTATATGGGCCATTATCTGTTCATGGGAATAACTAGAGTTGTGACATTTGAGATGGCATCAAAGGCCCTGAGTTACTAGAACTCTTATAGGTCCCATTGGGGAATCTCTTGGCAAGCTCCCACCCCTCCCCCGAAGGGCGTAGTTGACAAGGGCACCCCCAATACGGTCCCCTCTAAGAGGGGGCCGCCTGGGCAGGGTAAAGTTCGATCTAGTCTCACCGTCCTGCCTCTCAAGGGGGTTTCCTCCCTAAGGAGGATGTGGAATTTTCCTACTTCGACCCGCCGTACCTGCGGTACCTGCGGTGCCACCACAGCGCATTAAACGGGTCTATATACCTAGGACTGTCGCAAGATAGGGGGAATCATCATTGTAACCCTCCCGAGGGGTGCGGGCAACCGCAGAACCAACCACATAGTGTTAGGTAAGGGCACCCCTTGTCGGGAAGGTTTCCTCAGAGCTGACGTCCGACCAAAGTTCTTCACGGCACTTTTTCTAGTGTTTTACTGGCCCTCCTGGCCCTAAACAGTGCCGTTCACAATAACTAGAGTTATCAGATTAAATCATTCAGCGTGTAAGGAAATCATGTTTCACTTGCAAATAAACTTTATTTGAGCAATGGTTTGTTCAAATAACCTATTTCATCCCAATCTTCACATATTTTTTAAAATTAAAAACCTGATTCAAATGTTTGAGAACCCTCAGACAGAACAGACGCACCATATGGTAACACCGATGATGTCACTTTGCTTGATTCAAAGCACATGCCAAGGTGCTCATGGGAACGTAGAGGCGAATAGGAGTCGGGTCTTTTGCGCCATCAGCAAGACCTGTGTCTGAATGATGGGTTTCACGTGGTTGAACAAAGCCCAATAGTAGACCAGGTCTGGCCAGAGGTGCAGGGAACATTCGAGACGTGTCAGCCGCTGGTGGGAGGGTATGGTGGGAGGGGGTGTTGTCTGGGTGGGTCCGTGGGAACTGGTCGAGACAATGGTCTACCTTCATTCAAGTTTGGTCACGAGCAGGAGCGGCGTTTGAGGGTGGCAACTGGGCCGACTGCCCCAGGCCCCGCGCTTAGGTAGGCCCCGCGTTTCGGTCCTGAACATGTCTCGTCCTGATTAATAGCCTATACATGTAGAACCTGCATGTCGACGTCCACAGTTCACTTTCAATTAGCAAAACGCATTATTTTGCAATATGTCTGCCTATAAATTGTATTTTAAATCACGTCGTAACCGGCACGTCATTTTTCGATAAGAATAAACCGTTGTTTATAGACCAGAGAAAATAATGAACTTGTAATAATTTAATAAAAAGGTGACACGCGGTATTAAAACAACACAATAATCAAGATATTTCATATTTTTAAATACCATAGCATACTGGTGCTTAGCGATCTTTACTAGTACTCTGGCCCCGCGGGGTCATTGCTGGCACTAGGCCCCGCGCTTACCTAACGCCGCCACTGGTCACGAGTCTTGAACCATGCCACGGCGAAAACATGGCTCTTCATAGTGGCAAAATTTTGGAATCGTGGGTCAAGAAATGTGACTTTGCAGTAATTTGTTTCCATGCAAACACTTCACAGGGAAGATAGAAGTAATAAGTTTAATGAGTCCAAGGAATGCAAGTTTTCTTTCTTTCCATCCGGTATTCGGGCGTGGAATGGGTTGCCTGAAGAAACCAGGAAAGCCAACACTTTATCATCATTTAAAGCTCTAGTAAGAATACAGGACTAAACACAAACCATAGAAATATGTAGGACGCAATAATCTTCTGTACAGAAGGAGCGTCTGTAACATATAAGATAAGAATTAAAATTTAACATCCGAAACTGTAGAACACTCCCAAAATGGTCAGAATACAAAAGGGTAAACGGAGAGGGTGCCCAGATATTCATTCCCATGTCATGACAGACACAATTACGCCAGAATCGTAGTGAAGAGGATTTTGTGGGGGGGGGGGTAAATTTCCCCTGGCGCCGAGGTAAATTAGTGCCAGAATGAGATTTATAACAGTATGTTTTAACAAAAGAGCAATGGTACTAAATAAGAAGACGCCAATTTTTTCAAGTTTATCCCCTGGCGCATAATATCCAAGCTACTATCTGACCTGTGGTCGAACCTTCTAACAAAAAATGTATAGCACATTATTTTGTTGGGGGGGGGGGGGGGG
>MUZC01000055.1:136139-185487 GCA_002072015.1 Radix auricularia | reverse complement strand
GTGGGTCGGCATTTATAAACAATTTTTGTTTAAATAAAGAGTAAAATTGCGTTAATTGCAGTTGAGGGCATATCAATAAAACAAGATCTGTCATAGTTATTTATTTTCCTTTAATCTATTTATATTTGACATCCCCAGGTTCAAGGCCAAGTCAACAACCTCACAGCCAGCATCCACTCACCTGATGCGGACTGGGCCCGGCACCAAGCCAGGGGCGCTAACGACTCGCCATACTCCAACAACGGGGCGTACGTTGGCGTCAGACCCAACATCCCGCCCCCCAACGGGATGTACCGAAACCCGCACCAGCCGCACGGCGAAGGACATCTGAGGTTCCCCAGCGACGGCCTCAACCCTTTACCCATGCACAGACCCCAGCATGAGGATCGGGCTCCCGTGTATGATCCCATCAACAGGGGTAAATCATCACTGGAGGTCAGGGACCGCATGGGGCAGCCCTTTTACGACCAACGGCATGTCAATCATCTGGGGGCCATGGATGGTCTTCATCGAAACATGAGAGATTCCGCAGAGCAAGTTGGCGGCGTCCAATTCAGAAACATCCGAATGGGCAACAGTGATTTGGATATGAGTGTCGTAGACAGGCGCGCCCTGGGCGTGGTTGAGAGCGATGACAGTAACAACAAAGCTGATTTTCTACCACGCATGGGACCCCCGGGGTTCGGATCTGACGGGGCTCGGATACCTCGAAGTGCCCCGGTGGAAAACTCGGAATTTAAAGCTGGTCCACGAGATGGGGTCATCGTGGATGCCGATACTCTGCGACAAGTCAACGAAAGTTTTGAGTATGTTAAATACTTTCACGAGCGTTTGAAGTCGGCGGAAATTCTTAGCGGACAGCCGTATAAAACGGAGTATGAGTTGATTCCGTTTAACCGGTTTATTTATAACAGGATCTACATGGTTGACCCGGGGCTTGGGAAGAGAGTTGTAGAGAAGCCGATCGGTTCCAAGAAAAAAGACCTTAACGAGATTTTATACCACGCCGTCGAATCCTTGAACAGAAACAGAAGCGAGTTGTTTCAGTACACGTACGACGACTTTGTCGAGGGGGTCTACCGTACAGACCCCGCTTGGGGGTCTCACTACGAGTTGTATTTCATCAACAAAGACGACTCAAAGAGGCGCAACTCTTACGTTAAACTCTCCGTATTCCGTCCCTTTGGCCCTCCAATGACCGTCTCCCAGCACGTCATCACCACCGGCCCCGAGTGGATTAACATCATCCTGCCCTTGTCCAAACGCGTGGAAACCTTCAAGCAGTTCATGGAGCAATTCGTCCGCATCTGCATCAAACACGACAAGAGGATCTACCTTACCGTGGTCTACTTCGGACCGGAAGGACTCAAAGAGGTCAAGGCCATCATGGGTCACGTGGCCAAATCCAACAAGTTCAAGCACATGAAGCTCGTGACGTTAAACGAAACGTTCGCCAGGGGGCGCGGCCTTCAAATCGGGGCGCTCAACTGGAAAGGGGGCGGGGACGTGCTCATGTTTTTCTGCGACGTGGACATCGTCTTCACGCCAGAGTTCTTGGAGCGGTGCCGGCTCAACTCCGAACGAGGCCAGCGCGTGTATTATCCCATTGTGTTCAGCCTGTATAACCCGAAGATTGTCTACTCTTTACAAGACGTGGCCATGCCGCCCTTCCAAGACCAGCTGGTCCTGTCGAAAGACACCGGCTTCTGGCGGGACTTCGGCTACGGCATGACCTGTCAGTACAGGTCGGACTTTTTGAAGATTAAAGGTTTCGATGAGCAAATCACGGGCTGGGGAGGCGAGGACGTCTTTTTGTATCAGAAGTTCGTGCGCAGCGATTATTTCGTCGTCAGGGCGACAGATCCCGCGATATTTCACCTGTGGCACGAGAAGTTCTGTGACCCCACTCTGACCGCCGAGCAGTATAAAAGCTGTATACGCTCCAAGGCCCTCAACGAAGCCTCGCACGCTCAGCTCGGGCTGCTGGCGTTCAAAGACGAGATTGACATCCACCGAGGAGTCAGCGAGAGAAACAGTCTGTTGTCTCGCGGTGACGCGGCGACGCTCGATAATAAACATTTGGGTCAGCAGAATGGAAGCCACGTCCAGACAGTAAAGTCTTAGACAATTACAAACTGGAAATACTTAAATGTGGAACAAACAATATAATTTAAGTTATTCCTTTTAGCCATTGCCCGTGCATTTACCCACACTTCAACCAAATAATCGTAAATGTCTGAATTATTTACGTTCCAATGTTGAGCTTTGAAGTAGGTTTTAATTCTTTTTTCTAAATGATTAAATGGACAGTAGGCGAAGGACACGGTAAGACCTTGTATTTTTAAGAGGATTTTTTTTAATTAAAAGGACGTTTATTGTTTTACATTAGAATTGGGTTATCACGGGATCTCCACATGTGACAGTCACATTAGTTCAGATTGGTCTACTGACCTTTTTTTTTATTAAGGTTATTGTAGTATCATTTGAGTTATTCTAGTCAGTGCACCTAGTGGAGTTTTAGGAACTATGTACAAACCAATGATAATCATGGACGTTAGCGCTTCCTTTAAATCAAGAACACTTAAAATAGGAGCAGTTCCTTCTTTATTGAAATTATCGAGATTTTAAAAAAAAAATTAAATAATAAAAATATTAAAGTTTTTAGTTCGAGTTTTTTTCTCGGGGGATGCATTTATAGATCTGAAACTTTGTTTATGCTGAAACAATTCAACACAAACATGGCTGTTTAAAAAATATTCCAAATTTTTTTTATACATACTCTTCTATTTAGCATATTCCAAGGAATGACAGTTCTTAAAAGTCTACGGCCTGATAAATTATAAGTACTTTCAGAATCTTAGACAATTTCACCGTTTTCATAAAATCGCACTGATCTACCGGTAGACTTAGGGCAGCTACCAATACCTCAATATGGTTTTATCAGAAGATCCACATATCCGAGCCTGACATATCTTGTTCGTTGTGTGATGACAGTGAGGTACAAATAGAAACAGGCAGGAACATTCACGTACTAACTTTCTTTGGTGGAGCTTTTCAATTGTTTCACCTTCTTCCATTCCCATAATATAACTCTTAGAGAATGTGTAGCTGGAAATAAAGGATGACCTCATACTAGTACAAAATTTATGGTGATCTAAATAACATGATAGATTTTATGGAGATTTGAAGCGTTTGGACATGTTGCATATATTCTAGCAGTTAACATTCACTGTATACCATGAAACTGACCATCAGAGTTTCTGGTAGTCATGGGCAGGTAAAAAAAAACCGGAGAAATCGTATGTGGAGCAAATATGCTTGTCTATTCACCTTATCTGAATGGCCTTTCATCTCCATGTAACTTTTGTTGAATGGAATCATTGTTTTCATTCCTCTGAGAAACATGTTTAAATGTTGTTTTAGGCTGTAGCTGAAATCCTCTGCCTGAATCTTGAAATTGAATATTAACTTATATCAGAGGCGTTGTTTGGTTTGGTCTCAACCTCGCACCACCCTAGCCTAGCTACGCCACTGCATCGTAGTATTTGATTACAATTATCTGTCACTGGGATATTGCAGCGCTGAAATGTCTGCACGTTTAGACAAGAGGAGGAATTTACAGGAAATGATGCGCGATGTATTTGTACACTCATGTCGTCGTGGCACCGTCCCCTGTTACCATAGACACGTATTAGATTGTCTAAGTGTGAGCTCGGTGCACGAAGAGTTCCAAGATGACTATCACAAACGTGACGTCCGCAGATTTTGCTAGTGCGTAACACAAAGGAAACATCCGAGTTTTCAATGATTCATGCTTAGGAATTCTTCTCTCAACATTTTCTCTATTAGTCATGTTCGGATTCTAAATGGTTCCATTCGGCCATGGCCAGACATTTATCTGGTCTTTGTGGGCGTGTCATGTTATGATATCTTTAAAGACCATTTGTCCCCGTTAGGTTATGTATTTAGTCTGTGTGTGCGTGTCATGTTATGATATCTTTAAAGACCATTTGTCCCCGTTAGGATATGTATTTAGTCTGTGTGGGCGTGTTATGTTATGATATCTTTAAAGACCATTTGTCCCCGTTAGGTTATGTATTTAGTCTGTGTGGGCGTGTTAAAGAATTTTGAAAGCAACGTTACGTTCCCAAATCATCAGAGTGGCCTGTGCGGTGGTTTTGTTTTTATTTTTAAATTCACTTCACTTTTATTTCCCAGTATGCTCTCCAGTATGCGTAGTTACACAATAACTGCTATTCTCTGGTTCAGGTTTTAAATATTCTCTTTCATCGACTGTCATTTAATAATATATCATTCACTACACTGTAGATCTGTAATCAATGTTCCCCTTAAGCTGCGTGGCTGTGCGGCCGTGAAATTTGGGACAAAAAATAAGAATGCTGAGCAAATAGAGGATAGAAGAACTAAGAGTAAAGTAGAGTGGGACGTGGTGGTCGAGAGGTAGCGCTCTCGGCTGTCATACTGATGGTCACGAGTTCGAATCACGAGTCCCCGAGTCACCCAGCTCCGAATGGGTACCTAACTAGACAATAGTTAGGCGGCTGGGGTAATGCGTGGAACCCCCATAGCCGTGGCCTGTGACCGCTGCATCACTTGCCAACAGATCATCTCTCATGGTCTGTGGACGCAATTATCTTCTGCATAGAAGGAGCGTCTGTATATCTAAGATAAGATAATTATACATAATGCAATTAATTCTAATTTAGAAATACAACACAAAGAAAACTTAATACAACCCTCAGATAGACATAAGGATAAAAACACCTTGTTTATTCCGTATGCAAGAACTAACACATACAAGTTTTCTTTCTTCCCGTCCAGAATGGGTTGCCTGAAGAAATCCAACACCTTATCATCATTTAAAACTTTAATAAGAATGCAGGACTAAACACAAACGTAGGATAAACGTAGGACGCAATAATCGTCTGTATAGAATGACTGTAACATATAAGATAAGATAATCGAGTTTGTCCCTGTGCACAGTAATCAATAATCTGGTAATCTGTATATAGTGCAATGTTTGCTTGAAAGTTGGTCAATGGTCTTTGGTAAGACTCAAGACGTAATTATTGAATTAAATCGTCAAATCATGGATAGCTCCTCCTTTTTATTCCTAAGGTCAATAGAATGATAGCCATGGTAGTCATTGCCACATTAAACTTGTCAAATAAATTGAAAGATTATTTTTAACATTTTAAATAATTATTTTTGTGATGATTACTTTGCTGGTGCTTTAATTCAACATTTAATTTTTTTTTAATATCTACATTTATAACTGTTTTTTGGGGCTTAACAATTTAAATTTCATGAATACTCCCAAATTATCAGTAATGTTGTATTTATCACGTTGTTGAAACAATGAATAATCAATGTCAGTATTAATGTTTACTCCCTCTTATTGTGCAATATGCAATGGATATATCATTGGACTGCAATTTATTCAGTATTAGACTGATGTAAAATTTATTTATTTTTTTTAAACATCGATCACTCTGAGTCAAAGCTTTTTTAAAATAAAAATAGAGAATAGCAAGTTGATTACTAGTTTTTTTTTTTAATAATCATTTCTATCAATTAAAAATGTATCTCTCATCAATTCTAAGTATGCTTTGTTAAAATATATTTCATAGTAAGTTTAATTGAATTTTTTATTTTAAACTACTCGAAAAATAATTTGCGCTTCTCATAAGTTTAAAGACTTAATAAAAATTAGCGTAAACTTTTTCTCTAATTTATTTCCATCATTTAAATCTACTACAATAATCAATAACATTTGTTAAGTATGAACAGGATATTTGTTTATTGAACAAATACATTTCGATAATATGTATACTAATCTTCTTAGTGCTAATAACTTTAATTTCGTTATTGTGTGTTTTGAAAACACTTCTTTGACCAAATCAAGGACTACATCAACATTTATTACATGAATATTTCGGCATTACTCGGTCGTATACAGCTCAAGACATGACTAAGATTTTGGTGACTAGAGTATGAGGAACTCTTCATTTTCTCAAACTACTAAATTTCTGCAAGGTGAAATTAGTGAGGGATATTTGGGGGGAAATGAATATGTAACATCTTTCTAAAGTAATGTGAATTTCTTTATCCAAGTTTTGTTGTCTCATAGACTGTTACAGTAGTATTATTTTTGCGGAATTTTGTTCTTATTTTAACGTTGATATGGAAATCTCATTAAGTTGTTTTCATGCATGATGCATCGCCTAAACAGATCAAGTCCAACGTCAATAAGACACAAACTCAATGTAGATATACAATTGTTGTAAAAATGTATATGAGCTGATTTGAGAAAGCCTCTAGTCCAAAGTGCCTTACACATATTTCTATGTAAAAATCATTTGTAACTTATATTCTCTATAAATGATGCACATAATATTATTGCACTCATATCATTTAATGATGATTGTGTCTGTATTTACCAAATGTCTATATAACTCTATAAATATAACTTTATACGTGGCCATATTGCTTCTTTTTTGTGTGGATATTTTACAAGTATGGGATGCATAGAAACAATATGTCCAGATAAAATTAGTACAAAGGTTATGTACAGCTAGATCCTGTACACATTTTCTTTTGCATGCATATCTTGTACATGTCGACATGTACTAACAGATCAAGTAGAAGTAGAGAAACATCTTGTTCAGACTATTACAATAAATTGTTGGTCAGTCAATACATTGTTGGTCAGTCAATACATTGTTGGTCAATCAATACATTGTTGGTCAATCAATACATTGTTGGTCAATCAATAAATTGTTGGTCAATCAATAAATTACTGGTCAGTTATTTAGAAACATTTTATAAAATTATCCAAACTGATATCAGAAATGTCGATTTAATTTTTGTTTCAATAATTTTTTTTTAAATGAGTTCCTTGTGTTCAACATTTAATTTTTTAAAAAGTGAACTCTTTGTTAAAATAAATATTGCATTAAATAGCTATCATAAAATGATAGAGATAGTTATTAGTTATAATGAAGCTTAATAACACAGGACTATTAATCATGAAATGTTTCACGTTAATGCTCTTTTATTTTGTTCAATAAACCAAAGATGTTATGACATGATGTGTGTTACCTGTAATATTTGTTTTATCACCTGGGAAATAAAGCAATTTTTAATGTTACGATAAGTAACATCATTATGACTCATGTTTTAAATATATTTGTGTATGGCATTTTGAATGATATTTGATAAGGAAATTAGATGACTGGATGTAGTGGTTAGTTTTATGGATGATATTTCTTGAAGATATTTGTGGAAATCTTTAGACATACTGCAACCAAAGCCAAATGATTCTACTTAACTGAAATGTAGTATTTATATACTAAAAACAAGAATCCGATATAGGATCTGCTCCTCTTGTATTGGATTTTGTTTTTTTTAGGGCTGTGGAGATATCATATAACGATTAATTAATTGATTAGTTGTTAAAACTTTTTATCGATTAAAATTAATTTGATCAATTACATTTCGATTAAAATTTAAGAAAATATCTTTTCTTTTTCCAAATTTATGACTAATTTATATGTTGTTTGTGAATACGTAAACAAAAAAAAAGGTTTTATTTCTTGTTAGTAGAGCGAATTTGCTGTGTTGTGTCACAAAATTTGGGAGCCATGGAATTACTGCGACTTAACCCGATTTCGCGAAATAAGGAATCACAGCTTAACGGGATCTACTTATGCGTTTTATTTAAAAAATTAATTGAAATTAATTGCTTAAATTTTTCACGATTAATCGAACAAAAATAATCATTACCAACCCTTTTTTTTCAAATTAACCAGTATATCAAGGACTCGTATCTGTTGGTAGGGGAGGGATGAGTTTACACCCTATCCGGAGCTGAGGACTAACCTATTATTTATTTTGAACAGTATTGTTAGCCTGACCCGTTGTCGCCTAGCAAAGACCCTGGAGGGACCCCGACCTAACGCTAAAAAAAAATTAGAGTGTGCCGTCTACCACTACCGCCTAATACATTTATTTGAGAAAATTTGCAATCTAATTATTTGTATTGCCTTGGATCCTGTACAAATCTCTGTGGATTTGCATGTAGAAAACTATTGTTCACGCGGTCAGAAAACTGTAAAAAGTCCATAGCCAGCACGTAAGTCTGCTTGTCGTTTTAGAGATTGGTCGTCAAGTCTTCTACAAACTAGATGAACTGGGTCTCTCTCACATGATCCTTTTGCGTGAAAGGCATGTAATCTGCATGAATATTGTGGCTTTCAATGTGATTTCATGACTTCACGTAGGATGATCTCCTATAGTTTGAGGCCCGCTGTAGAGAAGAAGACTGTGCGATAGTTGGCAGGGTCACAGTATTCTCCTTACTTGAAGATTGTTCGCTGTTCTCCTCCCTTACCCTCTTCTTTAGACAACTGTTATTTACGACCCATCACGCGTTTGTTACGCTTTGACAAATGCCTTCATCAGAACAACTAAATAGCACGAGTGTTTAAATCAAATTCACATGTTTTACCTACTATACAAATGAAAGTATTTGAGTAGAGAGATTAAAAAAACCCAGAGAAAACGAAAAGAAAGATGGGCACAAGTACTCAACAAAAAAAAACAGGATATAAGAAGAGCGCTTCATTTATTGAATTGTTAACCTATGTATTTGTCCATTAATAAAGCTTTCCATAACTTATTGTTTGAACACACACTATTCTTTTGTGTATCTTGCTTGTTATTTAAAAGCTTCATCGCAGTCCCATTGTGTATGAGATACTACAACGTTGATAGAATCGTGAATTAAGGAAAGCTGTGTTTGCTGGCAAGGAAACGATTTTTCCTTGATTAGATCAATTATAAGATATTATAAGATCTCCAGAGTTAGGGAAATGGACATTTTTTAAATCAAAGTAAGTATTAAACTATTGACAATTGGCTCATTCTGTAGAATATTGAAATGGATATTAGCTGCACTTATTTACAGAGATGCAGGTGTAGATTTAAATATCAGAGAGTTTGTTTGTTGTTGTTGGTTGTTGTTGTTGTTGTTTTGTTGTTGTTGTTGTTTTTTGTTGTTTTTTTTAAACGGAAATGAATATACTTTCAACGACCCAAAATAACATTTAATCCTCACGTTTTTTAAGTATAAAATAAATCATTTTAAAAACGTAATTTCATTTTTCAATTAATTTATGAATTTAAAAAAAGGGAAATAAAAAAAGAAATGTTTGTACAGTCATAGTAATCACGCAGAAATTCTTATAAAGACATTACAACAATACAGAAGTTGTTCAAATCGACAATTTAATCTCATTTTAAGTTGAATAAATAATTTAATCGCAAAAAAAAATGTTAAATATAAGTTATAATATTAAAAAGTTCATAATCTACTTAAATTATTTTTAAAAAATTTAAAAGTCAATTGATATTGTTCTAAAACACAATATGATCCCAATTCAATAGGCAATATATAGTCTACCTGTAACAGTTGAATAGACGATAGCATTTCATTATTAATTTAAGCTGACTTAAACAGTAAATATGATTTAATATCAAAGTGAATTATTACGAGAATCGGATAACTAAAGCTTAAGGATATATCAAGTCAAATTACAACATTTTCGAGTTGAATAACTTGATATAACAAGTTATGTTTCATTCGAGTTCTTCCAACCATAGACAACACGTTAACAATTAGAAATGTTTCTTGTCTTCTGAACGAATACTAGCCTTAAATACATTTTTTCAAATTCTACCTTCAATACTAAATAATATATTAAACGAACTTAGGGAAAGAACAAAGAAAATACGGAAAATTTTATTGGTGCTTTTTATTCTAATCTTTAGTTTAACAATTAAATACAGGCAAAAAGTACACGTTTATTGTATACTCTCAAAAACATATTAATGCGCCTTTTTACTTTATACTCTCACAACGTCTTAAAGCACTTTTTATTGCATACTCTCAAAGACATGTTAAGACTGACTGTGTTTCTAGAGCCGTAGCACTGAGCACACAATATAAATCAAGTGTATTTGTTTCCCCCGTGAAGAGGTTCACTTTGAAAATAAATCGTTCTTTTACTCTTTTTGTTTTCGTCCGGCTCTAAACAGGCCAGACGTGATTGAAAGACTTGAGTGGAAGATAAATAAATTAACGGAATGAACATGTCAAGGGAAGCAGCAACTTTGTTTGTTTATGCCTCAGTGGATGAGGAACTGACTGGGAATTCGAAGGTTTTCTGGACAATTGGGAACTGAACCAACAATCCCTCCCCCCTCTTTGTTTTAAGTTAAACCCACCACCAAAACACTTTCCACGCTTTTTTAAACAAAAAATAAAGAGAAAAAACTAGACAATAGCGTGTTTAGTTTACATGAAATTTTCACCTCTCCATTTTATCTCATTAATTGGTGAACACACAATTCCAGTATTTGGTTTTGATTTAAACAGCAAAGTTTGCCTCAGAATTCATTTTTCCCTTATAGCAAAGGAACTGCCTTAGTAAAAAATATTAAGGGAAAACATTCATGAAACTTCTAAGAATGAGGACAAAGGGAATTTGATGAAGTTGTTGATTATTACAAATAAGACCAATTTTGTTGCAAGTTTAAAAAACAGTACTTAAAAATGGATGAAAATTTCTTTTGATCTTTGCTTTTATAAAACATCATTTGTGGACAGGATACAGAAACGATTTTCATAATAGCTATGCGTAAATAGCATTTCTCCAACAATGGTCCCCTCATAAATTAATTGCACAATTGGATCGCCTTCAGATGACGAAATAGAACATGTTTTTCTTAATTTAAAAAAAACTGCTATACTCTTGAACCGGAAGTGGTTAGAGCGGTTTGGCGATGGAAGGTGCATCATTTGCTAGTGACGTGTGGACAGCGTCAATGAAACCCGGAAGTCCTCCGAGGTTGGTGAGAAAAGCCAGAGCCCCGTCGCTGCAAAAATATAGTTAGGGGGCAAATAAAATTAAACATACTCTATACAAAATTATTAAGCTTTCATTATTTAAATTTCTTTCATAATTGATTATTATACACCAGCCAAAATCAACAAAATGGGAAATTAAGGGCGCCCCTACGTTTTTTTTTTTCTCAAGTGCCCAACGTTAATCGTCGAGATGGAACTTTCTGTATCTGTCTTCGTGAGCCAGCATAAATTTGGGCCAGAAAAAATAGAAATGCAGGTGGTTGAAGTAAGTTAACAGTTAAAAATTCATGTGAGTAAACACAGCGAACTAAGCTGCTTGCCAAAAGTCATAAATTCATGTGAGTAAACACAGCGAAATAAGTTGATTGCTAACAGTAAGTCAAAGCGGCCAAACTAATTGTTGGCTCACACGAGTGAAAACATATTAAGGGCCCTGGTGGCTTCAAGTGGACAAAAACAGGAGTAAAACTGAAACATTTTTGAAGAATAGTATTCTGAGAAAATCTTGAGGTTTCATACACATTGTAACAATTGATTACCGCCACACATTCGTGAAAACGATCAAAGATTCTCGTGTATTTATATTTTGTATTTGGGTAGGGGGGGTAACTTATCTTACCTTATTAAGATGGATGAAACCCTAGCAGGGGCGTGCCCCAGAAGTGTCAAGAGTAGCCTCATGCTCTGTACCTGCACGGGGGCCACGGAAGACTTCAAGCAGTACTTGACGACGTCTGGCACGGCGAATGTCTGACAGGAAAACAAACACATCCCCTCGTCATCCCGATAACACTGCAAGGGTTCTCATATAGCGGTTTCAGAGTCACCTTCCAAAAGTAAATTTTTGTTCTCCCCTCTTTGTCTCTGGCTGCACCGCCAAATGTGAGGTGTGCAATAACTTCTTCCCAAAATGAGCACTGACCGCATATCATTAAATGGTCATACTATCAAACTAACGAGGTAAAATATTGATAGGTATTTTAAAATATATGTGTGTATGTTCGTTTGAGGCGATAATCATTTACCCTCTTAAATTTAAATATACACGAAGGCGTTTCGGTATTTTTCTGAAATGCATCCGAGAAGTTCGATTGAACCTCCAAGAGACCGGTATGATAAAATAAATACAGGACAGCTATCCTAAACAAAGGAGCGACGGACATTACTGACAACAAATGACTGACAGACTCACCTAATGACTGACAGACTCACCTAATGACTGACAGACTCACCTAATGACTGACAGACTCACCTAATGACTGACAGACTCCCCTAATGACTGACAGACTCATCTAATGACTGACAGGCTCATCAAATGACTGACAGACTCACCTAATGACTGACAGACTCACCTAAAGACTGACAGACTCACGTAATGACTGACAGACTCACCTAATGACTGACAGACTCACCTAATGACTGACAGACTCACCTAATGACTGACAGACTCATCAAATGACTGACAGACTCACCTAATGACTGACAGACTCACCTAAAGACTGACAGACTCACGTAATGACTGACAGACTCACCTAATGACTGACAGACTCACCCAATGACTGACAGACTCACCTAATGACTGACTGTATCACTAAATGGCTGAAGATTTCCCTTATTTACTGTCGGACTCACTAAATGAAAAAAGGGCATCATCAAATGACAGATAATCATCGAATGACAGAAGGGCTTACCAAATGACTGACATTGGGCTTATGTACAGCAAAATTTGCCAAGGCCCGCGTTAGGTGACAAAGTAACTCCATTTTACTTTCGGCAGACGCCAACTTCCGGTAACAGCTATGCATCAGGTCTTGGAGAGCTCCCTACAATAGGTCATCAATAAGAATAGGTCAGTCTTTTATGGGAAAATTTAATATCAACTTTTTAAAAACTGTATTACTAACACTAACATAATTTTCTTATAGACTTTCAACTTTGAATCATTTTTTCTTTAGTAAAACATTGAAATATATCGCCATTAATACATACCACAAATAAATGTTTAGTTGTTTATGAAATTATTAAAAATAATAGTTAGAAGATCGTTGTTTAATGACATTTAACTCTAGGAAATCAATCGGCATCTTTATAACTTGCTGTAGACTTGATGCCATTGTCATTTTCTTTCATCATATTTACATTCAAGATTTGTTTTTTAAGACCATGTATTGAATAATGAGTAGTGATTTTCGTCACGACTTTCACAATGCTTAAATATTTATACATTATTTATTTAACAGAAGAGAGATTGGTGTTCGACAAAATAATGCAAATACATGTATATAAATACAGAGCTGATAAACTTAATACTGGTCAAAATAATATTTTATTTGTTGTGTATGTTGAGGTAAGTTTAAACATAGCATCTGTTCACACAATGTTTTTATAACATAAGTAATTAGGAGGAGAAAAAATAAACTCATAAACCTGGTCCTCCATGTTTGTTGCCAGATTTCCCACCAAGCAGGCGACATTGCACAGTATCTGTGGGTTAGTTGGATTACTCTCTAACACCTTGTGTAAACTGCGTCCCGAGTTGACGTCATCCTACAAGAGATTGTAACCTTTTGGTGTTAGCTCAGTTTGGAGCTTAACACAAAATACAATTTTGTTTATGTAAGTTTCCGACTGATTTCACTAAGTCAGTATTCTAATTTCAGAAAGACCTCGGCACATTTATTTCAAACAGGCCCCAGGTCATTTATTTCGGCCTGATCACCATGGGGAGATGTCTGTGATTCTTTGGCCTCATGTTAAGTAAACATTCACAATTCAAAGAGTGATAACTACTACATACAATGTAATATCTGATATATCAAGTTCTTTATCAACTAAAAGATTATTTCTGAGAACAATTTACAGCAGTCTATTCAGAAGTTTAGCCAATTTTTTTAAAGATAAACTTGCATGTACAATAGGACCATTCATGTACTGTACAATAGGACCATTCATGTACAATAGGACCATTCATGTACTGTACAATAGGACCATTCATGTACTGTACAATAGAACCATTCATGTACTGTACAATAGGACCATTCATATACTGTACAAGAGGACCATTCATGTACTGTACAATAGGACCATTCATGTACTGTACAAGAGGACCATTCATGTACTGTACAATAGGACCATTCATGTACTGTACAATAGAACCATTCATGTACTGTACAAGAGGACCATGCATGTACTGTACAATAGGACCATTCATGTACAATAGGACCATTCATGTACAATAGGACCATTCATGTACAATAGGACCATTCATGTACTGTACAATAGGACCATTCATGTACTTTACAAGAGGACCATGCATGTACTGTACAATATGACCATTCATGTACAATAGGACCATTCATGTACTGTACAATAGGACCATTCATGTTCTTTACAATAGGACCATTCATGTACTGTACAATAGGACCATTCATGTACAATAGGACCATTCATGTACTGTACAATAGGACCATGCATGTACTGTACAATAGGACCATTCATGTACAATAGGACCATGCATGTACAATAGGACCATGCATGTACTGTACAATAGGACCATTCATGTACAATAGGACCATTCATGTACAATAGGACCATTCATGTACAATAGGACCATGCATGTACTGTACAATAGGACCATTCATGTACAATAGGACCATGCATGTACTGTACAATAGGACCATTCATGTACTGTACAAGAGGACCATTCATGTACTGTACAAGAGGACCATTCATGTACTGTACAAGAGGATCATGCAAGTACTGTACAATAGGACCATTCATGTACTGTACAATAGGACCTTTCATTTTACTGAACAATAGGACCATGCATGTACTGTGCAAGAGGACCATGCATGTACTGTACAAGAGGACCATTCATGTACTTTACAAGAGGACCATGCATGTACTTTACAAGAGGACCATGCATGTACTGTACAATAGGACCATTCATGTACTTTACAAGAGGACCATTCATGTACTGTACAATAGGACCATTCATGTACTTTACAAGAGGACCATTCATGTACTTTACAAGAGGACCATTCATGTACTGTACAAGAGGACCATGCATGTACTGTACAATAGGACCATTGATGTACTGTACAATAGGACCTTTCATGTACAATAGGACCATGCATGTACTGTACAAGAGGACCATGCATGTACTGTACAATAGGACCATGCATGTACTGTACAAGAGGACTATTCATGTACTTTACAAGATGACCATTCATGTACTGTACAAGAGGACCATGCATGTACTGTACAATAGGACCATTGATGTACTGTACAATAGGACCTTTCATGTACAATAGGACCATGCATGTACTGTACAAGAGGACCATGCATGTACTGTACAATAAGACCATGCATGTACTGTACAAGAGGACCTTTCATGTTACTGAACAATAGGACCATTCATGTACTGCACATTAGGACATTTCATTTTAATGTACAATAGGACCATTCATGTACAAGAGGACCATTCATGTACAAGTGTGCCATTCATGTACAAGTGTGCCATTCATGTACAAGTGTGCCATTCATGTTCAAGTGTGCTATGCATGTACAAGTGTGCCATTCATGTACAAGTGTGACATTTATGAACAAGTGTGTCCTTCATGTACAAGTGTGACATTCATGTACAAGTCTGCCACCCATGTGCTAGCGTGCCATTCGTGTACAAGTGTGCTATTCATGTACAAGTGTGCCATTCATGTACAAGTGTGCCATTCATGTACAAGTGGGCCATTCATGTACAAGTGTGCCATTCATGTACAAGTGTGCCATTCATGTACAAGTGTGCCATGCAAGTACTAGTGTGCCATTCACGTACAAATGTGCCACTCATGTACAAGCGTGCCATAAATGTGCAGTTCTACAGGTGAGACCATGAGATACCTGTACAAGCCTGTGCTTGTGTTGTGGTGTACCCGTGGACAAGATGGCCAACACTTTAAGGGCGACTTCTTGCATCTGTTGGACAGAGAGATTATTGTGATGTTGTCTCATGTATATTATTTAATTATTATGTGAGGTGATAGGCTGGCATTATAGGATAACAAAATCGAACTGGATCATTCTCTGGCTTGCTGGTGGAAAAAGTGGCGTCGCTAGGGGGGTGCGGAGGGGGCGGGCCGCCCCGGGCGACACCAACCCTAGTGACGCCTCTGGGTGGAAACATCAACTCATTGACACTCTCAATACAACCTTGCAATCTCACAAATATGATCACAACAATCAGCTCACCACTTCATACAACCAGCCATTTTAGACAAATGGACACTTTACCCAGCACACCACCTCACACAAAAGGGCATCTCTCACAGCTGACCACCTCACACAAAAGGTCATCTCACACAGTTGACCACCTCACACAAAAGGTCATCTCACACAGCTGACCACCTCACACAAAAGGGCATCTCTCACAGCTGACCACCTCACACAAAAGGTCATCTCTCACAGCTGACCACCTCACACAAAAGGTCATCTCACACAGTTGACCACCTCACACAAAAGGTCATCTCACACAGCTGACCACCTCACAGAAAAGGTCATCTCACACAGCTGACCACCTCACACAAAAAGGTCATTTCTCATAGCTGATCACCTCACACAAAAGGTCATCTCACACTGCTGACCACCTCACACAAAAGGTCATCGCACACAGCTGACCACCTCACACAAAAGGTCATCTCACACAGCTGACCACCTCACACAAAAGGTCATCGCATACAGCTGACCACCTCACACAAAAGGTCATATCACACAGCTGACCACCTCACACAAATGACCATCTCATACGGCTGACCACCTCACACAAATGACCATCTCACACAGCTGACCACCTCACACAAATGACCATCTCACACAGCTGACCACCTCACACAAATGACCATCTCACACAAATGACCACCTCACACAAATGACCATCTCACACAGCTGACCACCTCACACAAAGGGTCATCCCACACATCTTACAACCTCACCAAATGACAATCTGACAAAAATGATCAACTCACACAAATGACCATCTCACACATCTGACCACCTCACACAAAAGGTTATCTCACAAAGCTGACCACCTCACACAAAAGGTCATCTCACACAGCTGACCACCTCACACAAATGACCATCTCACACGGCTGACCACCTCACACAAATGACCATCTCACACATCTGACCACCTCACAGAAATGACCATCTCACACATCTGACCACCTCACAGAAATGACCATCTCACACAGCTGACCACCTCACATAAATGTCCGTCTCACACAAATGACCACCTCACATAAATGACCACCTCACACAAATTAGCATCTCACACCAATGACCACCCCACACAAATGTTCATCTCACACAAATGACCATCTCACACAAATCACCATCTCACACCAATGACCACCCCACACAAATGTTCATCTCACACAATTGACCATCTCACACAAATGACCATCTCACACAAATGACCATCTCACACAAATTACCATCTCACACCAATGACCACCCCACACAAATGTTCATCTCACACAATTGACCATCTCACACAAATGTTTATCTCACACAATTGACCATCTCACTCAAATGACCATCTCACACAAATGACCATCTCACACAAATGACCATCTCACACAAATGACCATCTCACATAAATGACCATCTCACACAAATGACCATCTCACACAAATGACCATCTCACACAAATGACCACCCCACACAAATGTTCATCTCACACAAATGACCATCTCACACAGCTGACCACCTCACACAAATTGCAACTCACCAAATGAGATATGTCTTACTTTAGCTTAAGATCTGTTCTTGTTTGTTATAAGAGCATACCTAATAAAACGAGTTACAATTACTTGACAAAATTGTCTTAAATTATGCTACATAGAGATCGAGGAATTTACTTCTGTGAACTAGTCCCTAGCTCTCAATAGTCTCTGCCTCGTAGATTCACCCTGACAGTTACTAGAAAATGTATAAGAATATCACAAACTTTTTCATCTGGGGATAAGGCCAAGTCTAACAGTCGTGGTACTGTGCTGTGCTTGCTGTCAAATATTGCCGGGTGAGTACCCAAATGTTCCGCTATCAAACCAAGCGTGCTGATAGACAAAAGGGAGATAACATCGTTCTTGGACCAGCAGAGAGACAAAACGGGTTGCAGCCCTCCGTCATGCAGTGCTGAGGTAGACAGTGTCAAATTTTCATTAAAAAATTATAGAAAAATTAATTCTGAAGGGTATCGTTATTTTCTCATTGTATTTATTTTGTACATGCGCAAAATAGATTCGAAAACTAAGAATACGTAATTTCAATGTATCCCCACAAGTTATTCCCAAATACCTTTTGTTTTGAAATTTGCTGATTTGCAGAACACACGCAGTGCATTAATGCCATCCACGGCAATCTGTTCGTTGTGGTCTCCGACACTGCTCAGTATTCTGGAGTAGAGCAAATTAAAAACTGATGCATTGTTTGAACACTGCGATTACTACAAAAGACTTGGGGGCCGTCCATAAAGTACGTCACGCTATTTTTGACCATTTTAACTCCCCCCTCTCTCTTGTCACAAACTGTCACAAATCTTGGACCCCCCCTAAAGTACGTCACGCTATTTTTGACCATTTTAACTCCCCCCTCCCTCTTGTCACAAACTGTCACAAATCTTGGACCCCCCGCCCTAAAGTACGTCACACTTTCGTTAAAAAAATTTACTAACAAAATAATTACATTTTAACAAAAAACACCGAGATGTCACACATGGCGGACACCCCCTCCCCCTGTCACAAACTGTGACACTTTCTTACACTCCCTCCCCCCCCCCCTCTGGAGCGTGACGTACTTTATGGACGGCCCCTTGTTTGTTCTGATACACTTGGTTAGTAATTTATAACGCAATTTCCCATGGGATATGGGATAAATTTCGTTTACATATTTGAAATGTCTGTCGAGCACATGCAACTCATCCTGAAGTATACCGAATAGAGGTTTCGGGTATTTTGCAAATATGCTAAGGAGGTCCCAATGATGTGCAACGGAAGAGAAAAAAAATACCGAAAAGATTTACTATGTTTCCTTGAAAATCAAAGAATACCCGAAAAGATATCCTTTTTTTAAAATTAATTTCTCGCAAACCATATCATCTATCGGGTTCAAAAAAAAAAACGCCAAACGATAGCTAATAATATTTAGGACAATGTTGACAACGGAATTTTTGAAAAATATCTCTTTTTTTTCGACTCCCGTAATTGTTTAGTTCCACAAAATTTTAATTTCAATGAGAATGATAGTTAATTGGTTTTTCCCGCTTTGTGAATGCTTAAGTTAGATTGTTGCGTGGTGCGCATTATTGGTGCGATATAGCGTGAGATACCTGTACAAGCCTGTGCTTGTGTTATGACGTCATATTATTTGTTTGTTTGTTTTTTCATAATTACTCATTTGAATCGACTTTCAATGTAATCTAGAATGATTTCACTTGAATAAAAAATGGGAAATTCTTTTTTGCAAATTGCGTTTAAATATTCATTCGAGTTTTTAGTACTTGTTTTAATATGTATCTCAACAAGGACTTGTCCTCTGATGTTCAACGATGGCTTTTGAATGTCCTCTTTACATATTCTTTAAGTGTAAAAATTATAATATTTTGTTTCGCAATTTACACAACGCACACATGTTTTTCACCGCTGTAAGGATATAAAGGGTCGTATAAAGAACATTAGAGGCCCTACAATATTTTTCGTATAAAAATTTTCTCTTTTTTTTATTTAAAGGCTTTTTGTAATTGGTTGTTTCCTGGAGAGTGACTGGCCAAATGCTAAACAGTTAATCTATTCCGTTTATCTATAAACACGAAACATCAAATTAATAACATCAATATCAGTAGTTCACCAAGTCAAATAACGATGTTATCATAATCAAACTTTCGATTCTTAGCATTGAGTTCTTACAAAACATATTAAAGAATGGGGCGCTAAAAAGCTCTAGACTGTTGTAAATCTAATATGTGTTAGATCAATACAACAAAAATAATGTTATTAATGTTGGCGTAGTTTTTTAATGTGTGTCTTATTGAACATAAAAAGTATTTGTTTATATTATTTTCGTAGTTGCTGACAATAAATAACACGTTAGATGTCAGTTCAATATTTTATTTATAGACAGAAACGTTACAAGTTGAAATCTTACTTGCATATGGCTTTAATAGCCCCAGCCTCTGCCAGATGATTGTGAAGTGCTGTGTGATTGGATAATGACTGGAGGCCGGAAATAACAGAACTCTGCGACAGAGGGAAGATTTAGAGAAAATGGGGTTAAAGCAATTATATCGTTCAAAGACCCATAAGAAAGTCTTGGTAAACATGTTTAAAAGTGGAACTAAAGTAGAGTTGAAAAAGACCCATAAGAAAGTCTTGGTAAACATGTTTAAAAGTGGAACTAAAGTAGAGTTGAAACGGTTTTAAACCAATAAGACAGACACTTTGTTTCACTTACTTCCTGATTTTAGTTCTTTAATTTCTATCCGTCAAGCTATTGGTGTAATGTACAACAGCACTTACCAATACAGTCATTGCATCTGTAGAAGCTAATGCTATCAAAGCTTGCATCCCGCCTAGTTCAACTAACTTCATACATCAGTAGGTAAAAGAATGTGGAAATGATAAGAGACATCAAATTATTTGAAGAAAAATAAAGAATCTATTTAAACCATTGTGTACATTTTTCTCATTTTGTTTTTGAACGTCTCTGAATTTAAAAAAAAAAAGGTCAGCTACATTCCTCTACTTGTTTTCGCTAAACTTTATTGACTGATAAGCGTTTACAATAAACATGTAGCTAATTAAAAAAGTATATTTGTTTAAATCTTTCTCACTTTCTTTATGTGTTTCTCATGCCTTGCGAATGAGGACAGCCCTTTGGCAGCTTCTATTAGCAAATTCTGGGGAAATAAGAACATAAAATAGAAAATGGTTAAGCCGTTTTTTTAAAAACATTAACAAACGTTTTGATTAAAAATCAACCAAGTCACACATTATTACAAATAAAGATAAACACAATAAATCCCTGTGTGGTCCTAGAGTGGTGGGTTTAAACACAATAATAATGAAACATTATTATGATAGATATTACGTGCACTTATGACGAACATTGAATAGCACATTGAAGTAGTGATATTTAAGATCATTTGTCTTTATTCAGGATCCCGACCCATGTAATAGATCTTACGAGTCAAGATACACGACTTCAACTCTTTGTGGTCTGGGTAACAACTGTCTTTAATGAATCCCTGAATCAACTCCTTGTTTCATAGTGAAACATAAACAGCCAGCTATCCTTTCAGTTCACGACCACACACTATTCACAGTTCACAGCACAAACCACGTATTCCATACTCAGTCAACTCGCACACTCATACCATGTCATTACAATAAACCAACACGTCTCTCACAACCTAAACTTATCTTATGAAGGTAATGTGCGTTTATAATCTAGATATCATTATATGTTTTATATCTGAGGTTTCCTGACCTGTTTCTAGCTGGGTAGACATAACGTTATTTTAAGCTCTTTATATAAAATTTTAGAATAATTTAAAGCCACCTTTAAGTATTCAATGAGTTCCATGTGAGTAACAACTTAGAAAGCATTTTATTAGCTCTAAACGTTTATTAATAATTTCAGGCGTCATTGACTCCATAAAATACATGCTTCCAGAGAGTACCTGTTTCAAATTTAAATGTAAAAAAAAAAAAGAGGAAGAAGAAGAAGAAATGAACACGCTACTTTCTGTTGCACTTCATGTAAAATAAATGGTGAGCTATCGAATGCAATGAAATAAATTTATGGTATCTGGCACCCGAAAGATTAAATTTTGAGAAGCTAATTAACAACGAGTAATTTGCTGCCCGTAACAAAGTTCCAGCATTAGCTTCCGGTTGGCTCATGTTCGAAATTGAAAGGGTTCAGTCATTTTTGCTTTTACAATAGAAACCGCTGCCACATTGTAAGAATCATTAAATTACCTACACATCAGTGTCACGTTCTCATACTACTATTACTCAAGCCTCTTGGCTTTTCAGCTGCGTGACATAAGCATCAGAAGAATGTATTTCCAAAATGGAGATTAAAGTTTTAGCAGCTGACACTTTTATATATGTTAGGATACCTCTGTTTTATTTCTTTTATCAATTTCTTATTTGTTTTTTGTCTTTTATTTTACTTTGATAAAATAAAAAGCTCCACTTTCTCTTAGTTTTTTCATTAAGGATTAGGAATGTGAGGCCCCGTACAAAGTAACTCCCAGGGCATTTCCCCCTCCCTTGCCCCCTTCTCCTATACGCCACAGCCATTTAGCCAAAAGACTAAAATGCGAGAAGATAGAAAGTATTTAAAATAGTTAATACTGAAAAGATAGAAACCCTTACATCGACTGTCGATCTTGACTTTGCTATCAACTCGGCCACAGTCCTGCACGACTCACAAACCCTTTCAGCCTCCTCAATGCCCAGCTGAGGTAAGGGGATCTTAAAGGGAGGGTGGAAAAGAAAATATTAGTAGAAGCAATAGTAATGATCGAATTCTTCTATTAGCATAAGGAAAACAATGAAGCAAGCAGACTTAATAGCCAATAAAATAGCGTTGAAAATAGGAATGTGTATGACGATCTCGAACCTTGATTTCGAACCTGACTTCACGCTGAAGATTTCCAAATTGTCAATATGTGTTCCTGAAAGATGATGCTAAATAAAAGTGCTCTCAATGATAATGGTCAGTAGCTTAACTAATTCGTAGCTCTATTATAGTCACTGAAATGTTTAGCTCTCTGGAACAATCAAATACCTAGACTATATAAAAATACTTAGCAGATAATTCCTTTCCTTTTTTTATTTCTTTTTGTATAAACATAACAATTTGCAGTTTAAGAAATAAAAATTGGGAAACAAAGTGGGGTCAGTTGTGTAATATTGCAGACCCAGGCAGAAGTCTAGAAAATTTGCTGAACTGTGTACGTATTAGATGGAGCCTAATATGACTATGGTAGAATTATAGTTTAGTTTGTCAGGGTCAGTTCACTCCATTCTTCATAAAATGTTAATTACTATGCTGCGTATTGAAATTTTGGAGGGGATTTTTGTCGTTGTTATACCGTGAATAATTTAAACGGGATATAACCTTGATATCAATTCAAATTTTATTTACATTTATGTCACAGAAACTTTTGTTTATATTTTTTCTAATGTTTAATTATAGTTAAGTTACATACTCTTCGGTCGGTATTGTGGGGGGGGGGGTATTTTCCAAATGTGTGCGTGCGTGTGTGTGCATGCAAGCGTGTGTGTGTGCATGCCTGCATGTGTGTTTACATATATTAAATTTATTTATTTATTGTTACTTTAAACTCATAAATATAGATAAACTTATGTGTGTAAAAGGTAAACTGCCTTGATTTCATGTCATCTGCTTTATTTCAGATGTGCTGCTATATTTTAGATGTGTTGCTATATTTTAGATGTGTTGCTATATTTTAGAAGTGCTGCTATATTTTAGATGAGCTGGTATATTTTAGATGTGTTGCTATATTTCTAAAGTTTTGTTAAAAGTAGAAACGTTTTATTATTAGCGTGAGAAACACAAAAAGAATTATTGTGACATAAAATCTTTGAGTAATATTGATTAGAATCTGAACTTATTACCACAACACTTAGCACATCTGACCTTATTACCACAACACTTAGCACATCTGACCTTATTACCACAACACTTAGCACATCTGACCTAATTACCACAACACTTAGCACATCTGACCTTATTACCACAACACTTAGCACATCTGACCTTATTACCACAACACTTATCACATCTGACCTTATTACCACAACACTTAGCACATCTAACCTTATTACCACAACACTTAGCACATCTGACCTTATTACCACAACACTTAGCACATCTGACCTTATTACCACAACACTTAGCACATCTGACCTTATTTCCACAACACTTAGCACATCTGACCTTATTACCACAACACTTAGCACATCTGACCTTATTACCACAACACTTAGCACATCTGACAGCTCCACACATACGGCAATGATGACGTCGCTTGAGCTGAGTGAATTTGGTGGAACACAACTCGCAGTAACTCGACTGTTCATCAGGTACCCAGCTGTGGGGAAAACAACACAAGCACCTGACAGGTGAACTAAGTGAATCAAATGGCCATATTACATTTTGACAGATCGTGTATTTTCCTCTCTTCAATTTGGTCCAGCTTTATTTCTTCATATAACTGAGCGTTGCACGTGACAAGCTAATTATTTCAATCAAGATTTTGTTATTCAAGCAGTTATTATAATTGTTAGTATTATGGCTGATTTTTAAAAAATATATATTCATTGTTCATGTATGTTTGGATTGTTTTTAAGTTATGATGTGAAATTAAATATGTGACATAGTTTTATTTATGCTATGCCTTACTTCCCCCAATAAACCTTTTCAGTTAATACGGGTAAACGTCAGCACTACTTTAGGTATAAATTGGTTTCAAGATTATTTACATTTTTTTAGTTATATGTATAATAATATTAGTTCATAATGATAACCTAAAAGTTGGTAGTGACCCTCCAATTTTAAGGCAGACGTGGTTATTGTGTCAACACTTTCACTGTGATTGAGTTTTAACGCCCACTTCACAGAACACAACATTTTCCTTTAATCATTTCTACTTGCCATTGATCCTCACAAAATTACAGCACCAAAATCCTCCTTCTTCTTAATACTTGTTTCTCGGGATTTAAGGTATTTTTTCTATGGTTCCATGTCAGTAAAGTTTGGTTAAATTTACAAGGAGATGGTGGAACAAGGTGTGTTAAAGTTTAAAATAAAAATACGGGAAAATAAAAAAAACAAAGTTTACCCTACCAGCCTTTTTTTTTAGTGGACAAGACGAAATATGATGATCCTAAAATAGATGCCAAACTTAATTCTCTAGTGTCAAAACTTTTCCCCTAAAACAATTATAGAAGAGTAGAAAATTTCGTGACCGTGAAGCATTTATAAATATCATCTGGGGTCAAACTCAACGGCACAGAACTTGTAGTTATATGTCTGTTTACTTTCATCATGTATCGTTTATTACACGCAGCATATAATTTATTTTCAATTTACGTTCAAGCTGTAATAGGCAAAAATTTACATTGAGACATCAAATTTATCTCTCTCAGCAAGTATAAATAATTTAATTTTTTTAATTTTCTATTTACACTATATGGCTTTGAATTTCAATTAAGCTTTTTTTGGGGTATTGTTAACACATATCTATTTTGCAACGCACTTTTAGAGTTGTGACTTAATTCAAACAATTACTAAAAGTTTGTTTTAAGACATTTGTGTATTAAGATTTAAAGTAGTGATTGGACAGGACATTAGAATAGATGTCAAATAGTTGGTCTAAATTTTGAATCTTGCAAAAAAACTGGACTAGAATGGGGTGAAATTCTGAGATTGTCCTAAATTGCGAAACATACACATACCTGGGTTTGATTAAGGTGAAATGTGGACACTGGAAGACATCAGGTGAGCCATCAACTTTAGCAGGTAAGATGAGGCTTCCCTCTACTTTGATGTAATCCATTGGTTTGTGTTACTAGAGAATTGTTGGTGGCACCATACTACGACACCTGGTCTATTTCTTTTTTATGTCCCTGTATTAAAGCCAAAGCTGATGCAAAAAAATTTTAAAATATTATAGGCCTCTTCTAATCAAAGCTAGTTTATATGTGTGTGTGTGAATATATATATTTACACAGAGACAGAGAGCAAGAGAGAGGTTCAACATATAGAATGGACATTATATTCTTAAATTAACAAGTCCTTTAGAATCAACAAGTGCCTTTTTTCTTTTTTTTTTAACTTTGAATGTTTGAATTTGATTTAAATCTACAGAGCACCACATCAAATGTGGGGCTATATGAGGCTATTTAAGGCTATATCCCATTCATTACGCACATCAAACAATTTAGTATTTCAATTTTTTTTAATTAATAATTTTTACACCCCCCCCCCCCGAAATTTAACTCTCAATGTGTAACTTAATATGAATTCTCCATTTTCCAGGTAAATAAACTTAAGTCTTTAAATGCTCTATCTCGTGTCATCCTGGATGTATTGTTATTGTTGTTGTTAAGTCCTTTATATTGACTTGTAGCGTCTGTCTGTCGCAAAAACTTTGGATTGATTTTAACCCACTTCCCGAGCTGAAATTTAGCAGGCAGACTCGTGATGACAATGAAAATAATCTTTCCAAATTTGAGATCGCTCGGAATTACTGTAATTAAATTAATGATTTATTTAGATTATCTCTATGTATCTCTACGTTGCATGTAAATGTTTATGCTAGTGTGTCACGCAGTGCGTATTACGTTGTACACACTTTTAATTCCATATAACTTAAATTTTGTTCCTTACAAAAATTGTGATTTGTAAATCAAGTGAATGTGTGTAATACGGTAAAAAATAGTCCAGAAAACCACCCCAAAAATTGGTTGTGTACTCATTACTCATCACCAATGAGGACGCCGGAACATGCAAAGCAAAGACGTGGAGAAAAATAAACGGGTAAACGGATAATGTAAAATGTACACACAATAATATTCTTAAATTAACGCCGATCGTAGAACTGTTACAGCATTCCGAACTTTACTGAATTCGATGCAAGAAATGTAAACCTGAATTTTTGTCCACTCGAGTCACTCATTTAGACGTGATCTGGGCGAGTATTTAATTTATAAAAATGATCTTTGTGTTTTTTCACTTGCCCATGGATTCAGGTGTCCAGTGATCGCAGTGACCACAACACCTATTGGTTGTACGGATTGACAGTTAGAACTCCACCCAGGAGAAGACCGGAACACTGGAAACCCGCCATGGCCGTGACCCAATGTTAGCCACGCGAGTAGTGGACCAAAGGAAGAAATTGACTGGTGCTGATCAGGAATTGAGATCCCCCTATAAGCTATGAAGGGATACAGCAGGGAATGACGCTGCTGAGAACGGAATCTCTTCACTGAATAAAATCACAACGGAAAACTGGAATCCACTATAGAAATGGTCCTAATGACGAATGGAATTGAATTCCATCGGTTAGAATGATCCTGTTAGAAACGGGATCTCCCCGGAAAATTGGAATCTATAGTTAAAGTAACCCATCAAGATACACGTGAAGAGCGTGATCACTATCACGTGAGATGCGATTTGTTGAAAGAGATCACGTGATGGGTAGGGTGTCCCAGAAGGCTTGGGGGAAAAGATCAGACTGTGTAAGGACATGGAAATGGAATGTTCTTTATTTGTGTTGATGATGTGTTTTAATTTGTAAAAAGTGTACAAACGTTCAGTTCCTGTATTAAAGTTATTTGAGTTCACCAAGGACTTCAATATTTTATTGTGTGCCAGAGTTTAACCATCAATTAACGCCTACAAGAAAGAAAGCGGCCACAACAACCCCGTTACAATCACATTGGCTCATAAAACCTCTTCTGGGTAGCGAAGTCAATAGTGCACTCGCTTCACAAGCTGAGGGAAGTGGGATCGAGCCCACGTTAAAGCCACTATAAAAATGTTGTGATATGACGAACGCTAAGAAAGTCCTCAGCTGACCTGGAGAGGGATGGGCGCCGCCAGTGTCTACCAAGCCCGAAAAAGTTTCTTATGGAAACCCTCTACGATCTCGAAAAAAAGAGTTCATTTGACTTTTTTTTTAATGGGACAGAATCTTTGAAAAATTTAAAAATAAAATAAAATTTATATCTACCAACCTCTTTTATAATGTAAGTACATTAAAGTAAATTCATATTTTTCACTAACAACAAATAACAAATTAGTTAAAGTCATATTTAGGGCATATTAATTTGGTTTTATTATGCAAAAGAAGAAAGTCATTATAATTTGATTAAACTGAATTTTCAATGCTACTGTATGGTACAAACGATTACATTTTAAATTAGGTGCCGTCCATAAATGACGTCACATGATTTTAGTCGATGTGTCACTCCCCTTCCCCTCCGTCCCAAAAACTTTCCCCCCAAAATGACGCCACAAAGCTTTGCGCTCTCCCCCCCCCCCAATAAAAGCCGTATTTTCTATTTGAAAAATAGCATGTTTGAAAACACTTTTTTGCAATTTAAGTATGTATTTAGTGTAAGGTTGCACTTTAATATCGTAAAACGCCCGATGCAATGAAAAACGTCATAAAATAAGTTGTAAGAAATGAAATACTTAACTGGAACTTCTATTTAAGGTTGCGAGTTTTGATGTGACGACACATTTCTCAAACACCCACTCCCCCCCCCCACTCGTCACAAATGGGTGGACACCACCCCCACCCCCAATCCTCCATAGCCGCGTGACGTCATTTATGGACGGCCCCTATTAGGAGACAAAATATCAGATGGACCAACATTTAATCCAGTTGTAGGATCCCTAAAAACGCGCTTTCAAATGTGGTCTTATTGTAATGGATATCGACATAATACCACAGACAAAACCCGAATAGTTTTGTTAAGTCATGAAGAATATTTTTAGTACTGCTTTCAAACTATGTACAGACATAGTTTAAACATAAATATTAACATAGAACAAGTGCCAGGACTTCACATTAATATATTTAGAGAGTTTTATACGAAAGGCAATATTCTTTGGCTTATCCTCATCGGTGTGTCTTCGACTGTTTTATATGGTTAAAATTATTGCAATACACTTGTTTTAGATATCAGCTTTTAACTTTTTTAAAAATCAGGTTTCAATATGTATTTTAAGTTCTATCAATATAATATCTCGAAAATAGGAACATTCATTTCATATAATTGAAAAATAGCCTTATTAGTGATGGAAATTCTTTAAAATGCGATACTATTTTATGTGACAGCGATAAATACTAATGAGTTGAATTTCTCCCAATTGCTCCACAACAGTGCTTCTAAAACATTTTAGTATGGCGGACCGGTAGGAATTTTTCTATTGAATTGCTCCAGGAAGCGGTGCACTATTTTACGTGTACTGACGTGGTAGCAAAATGTATTTAATTTATTTGTTTCATTTTATTTTTAAAAATGAAATATTACATAAGGTTAGTATTATACGCTGCAAATGGAGGATTATACATGCAATTATATTTTTCTGTCCTTTCTTGATAACTTATGCGGACCGGCATTGCTTCGGTCCGCGGACCATCACATTGAGTAGCACTGCTCTACTAGCCGCTTTACTGTGAAAATGTAAAAGTGACAACACTTAGAAACCGATGCTTCACCACAGCCATCACAATGTTCTTTTTCGTTATCTAAATGACCTCACTCGATACCACAATAGTGATATTACTATTATCAGCGCAGCAGCACGAATTGCATATTTAGTTCACAGTCGCTTTTGTTTGTTTCGGGCCGCATAATGAACATGGTATTCTATGACCTAATATTGAGACAATTTTTAGCTGAATCTCGGCGATGACGAATTCGCAATTTACAACTTCAATATTTTTAATACATTCTAAACCTTATCTTATCTTATTTATTACAGACGCTCCTTCTGTACAGAAGATTATTGCATCCTACGTTTATCTATGGTTTGTGTTTAGTCCTGTATTCTTATTCGAGTTTTAAATGATGATAAAGTGTTGGATTTCCTGATTTCTTCAGGCAACCCATGCCACGCCCGAATACCGGACGGGAAAAAAGAAAACTTGTATGTGTTTGTTCTTGCATACGGAATAAGAAAGGTGTTTTATCTTTACATCGCTACACATAAACGCAGTGACGTCACCTTATTTTCATTTTTAAGGTGGTGAGAGAGGTGTTGGTCCAGTGTTGGATAAAACTAAAATTTGACGGCATGTCGAGTTATTTATAGAGCTGCATACACAGAGACGATCTGCAAGGTGTGTGCATAAAATATGTTGCCAATAGTTATAGGCAGACAAGTCTGACAAAGATATTGGAATGCCCGCAGACAAATGGAGTTGACTATAACCCAATGTATGATTGTGAGTGGGACGTGGTGGTCGAGAGGTAGCGCGCTCGATTGTCATACCGATGGTCACGAGTTCGACGCGAAGGCGAGGATTTGTTCCCGCGGCCTGAGGAGTCCCAGAGTCACACAGCTCTGAGTGGGTACCTGACTAGACAATAGTTAGGCGGCTGGGGTAATGCGTGGAACCCCTATAGCCGTGGCCTGTGACCGCTGCATCACTTGCCAACAGATCATATCTCAAGGTCTGTGGACGCAATTATCTCCTGCATAGGAGGAGCGTCTGTATATCTAAGATAAGCTAAGAATAATACTGGTCCAATATAAATTTTAAGTACTATAGTACTAATAGTACTACTAATGACAAGTTCCCTATTCTGTCTTTCTATGCAATTATAGACAGGCTCATTGGTGGAATTGGAAAACGGAGAGCAATTTACTCAAAGCTCAGTGAAATGTGTAGTTTCCTTCTGTCATCTCTGTCCATCAAATAAACAGTTTCTAATACCAATGTAGGCTATCCATCAGATCTGAAAAAGGTATTTAGATGTGAATTTCTTTGATTTTCACCAATATTTGTTGACACACTATAGCTGATTAATTGGAGTATAAATAGATATTAGTTGGTGACAAAGTTTTCCAAATACAAATGTTACTTTTCGAATCTAACTTTCAATATTTCTTTATGTGAACGTCCGTTTTCCTCAACAAAAACTTTACTTGTTGTCAACCACTGAACAAACACGGCTATCCTCCTTGGCATTAAATTCAATTGAAAATGATTTTTGGGGACGTAATTTGTGACTTTGCTAATAAGAAGACCAATAAAATTAAAATACTGTT
Source organism: Radix auricularia (assembly GCA_002072015.1). NCBI lineage: Eukaryota > Metazoa > Mollusca > Gastropoda > Lymnaeidae > Radix > Radix auricularia. The sequence continues at coordinate 154,658 of MUZC01000055.1, read as the reverse complement.
TATACAGCTCAAGTTCTATCTTAAATTGTTAAAGTTACAAGTATTATTAAATGTGTTTTCTGGTAAACATTTCAGCCCAAATTTTAGGGGCACGGTGGTAGAGTGGCGCACTCGGCTGGCATACAAAATGGTCACGGGTTCGAATCCATGTGAAGGCTAGGACGTCCCTGAGTCCACCCAGCTCCGAATGGGTACCTAACATTTGTAAGGGACATAAAGGCGGCTGGGTAATGCGTGGAACCCTCATAGCTGTGGTCTGTGAACGCTGCATCACTTGCCAACTGACCGGCATGGTCTGTGGTCGCAATAATCCTCTTTATAGAAGGAGCGTCTGTATAGATAAGTTAATCCTTTAACGTTTTAAATACTTTATTTTCTGCCTTTCATAGACCCATAAAAGTTCGTAGGCCCTTTTCCCAGTGCCTACTGTGCCTATAATAGTTCAGCCCTTGTCTGTACGATCAACGACATACAGACACGACTCCTACGATGAAAAGCATTGTCAACGATCTTTGACCATCTAAGGGTATGTGCAGATGAAGGACGATAGCCGTTGCAATAAATGTAGTTTGATCATAGAGCCATTTTTTAAAAATTAATTACCCTTAACACTGCTAATGTCACTACTCGTAATCCGAAGAACTGCCATGGCATGGGGCAATATATTTATCCCTTCCACGTCTTTGTTTCCAGAAGTGCAGTGTTGAGAGCCGATTTCAGTGACTAAACACTGCCCTGGGGAAATCTTTAAAACAGCAATAGATACAGACGATGCACCAACAACGCGGGACCTTAACACTGGGCTCGAAATCGAAGTCAACATGGCGACAGGCCATAAACTGCTTTCACTCTTACCCTGGCCAGGAGTGGCAAGCCATCGAATTTTCAGAGTCAGCAGAAAATTTGGGAAAATGTCTTCAAATATATGGACGAAATAATAATAAATAATAATAATAATAATAGTAATAGTTCAATAGTGAGGTTCTTATTACGCTTCGTGTGTTAATAAAATACAGACAATTTGTCAAGGACGGTGAACAATTTTATTTGATGATCTCGCAAAAAGAAAATGCTCAGCATCAAAAGGCACGATGCATAGAAACTCTCACAGGCAGTCTTCCATACAACTTATATGGTTGTCCTGGCTTTCCTCATAAGTTGTAATAATAGCACGGGGAAAACGCAACCAGGTGCGGCCCACTTCGATGTACTAAGGGCTCAAAGAAGCCTGCAGCAAAGTGTGGTAGGGGAGCTTCTTTTCAAGAATCGACTTAATCATCTACCTATCAAGACACCGATTTGAATATGGTCCACTTTGACTGACAGTGGCGTCTTTACACAGGTAGTGCTCAACTTTCGACCAATGCAACCTACGACCACAATCACTGCGCCTTGTTAGATTTCAGACTTATTTCAAAATAGTGTAGATATGATACATAAGGGCACAAAATAAAATTTATTATTTCTAACAATAATAAAAGAAACACATAAATTTAGGACATAATTTAACTTAAATATTTTATTACATTCCTTCACAATAGCCTGCTGTACACAATACATACGAATTCAACTTACGACCAAATCGTGTTACGACCGATCTGTCGGAATGGATGGTGGTCGTAAGTCGAGCACTAGCTGTATTCTCATTACAGCTGTTAAGAAATTATGAGTTGTTTTTTTTTAATGGTAACAAGACTTCATTTCGTGAGATTCATGACCCGACAATCTTAAAATGCCCTCTCCCCCCCCCCCCCCTCTATTCCTTTTTTCTTCAAACTTATAGCTAAGTCGTTAAATACATATTACTTTTCCCTTCATTTGAAAAAAAATGTTAACATCATTGTTTTTTTATGGAACAACTGAATGGAACGATTATTGTATGCTTGCATTCGATAGAGCTTTACTTATTTTATTCTGACTAGTATTCATGCTTTTCAAGCCGCCTGGTTGGCAGGCGGTGTTTACCAGTCTGCAGTCGTTACACAATCGTTTTTAGGTATTACCTCACTGGAGTTACGATTTATTTTCTACTTTTAAAAGGCAACAGTAAATGATGATAAACGATACCCCAAAAGACAGCTCACCTGGATATATATATAATTACGCTAGGGTGCATATAAGCTATAACGTTCATCATTTAAAGGAATATTCTATTGTTGTTTAATTAATTTTGAATGTGGCGTTTGGAGAGAAGAGTTTTAGTGCCTTGAGGCCTTAAAATGAATACTGGGAATGTTCTAAATTAATTACTTATAATTGTAGAGAATTCCCTTGTTTTGGGGGGGAGGGGGGCACAAAAAGAGAAAGGCCTTTCTCCAAATGTTTTAGTGTTTTAGTTTTATGAACAAAGAGAATCTGCGTGTCTGGAGAAGAGCGTAGCTGACAAGTGGGTGAGCATACAGAGAGAATTGAGTGAGGTAGGAATAAATACCAAACAAATTTAATATTTGAATTTAAACGTTTTAATAATATACGATTTCCAGTGTTGTGGGAAAAAAATCATTTCAGGGGGACGATTGCTAAGGAGACGGTTCATTTATATTTTGTCTATTTTGAACAATTTAATTTATATTTAATAAAAATGTCATCATATGAAAATGTGGGAAATATATAATGTATTAACAAAATAAAAAGGATCTAGGATTAACGCATAACTTAACAGTTATTGTTATTCTACTGTCATACCAGAAACTTACCGAACTAGAATTTCATATCCGAAATGTGGTAGTGTAATGTCAACAAGTCAACCGTATTTCTTCTCTGTCAATGTTGGAGGTAAACAACTTTTTAAAAAAAAATAATAAATTCGATAACACTAATAACAGCAATCTTTGTCTTTTTGAACTAATATAATAATATTGCCACTGATATAATCAAAACAGCTCATGACACTAACGTCTTCATAGCCATTAAATTTGTTATTAATATTATTATAAAATAATTATGTGCCAACTTTTTTGGCGCACAGTAATTTAACACACGCCAAAATAAGAAAGGGGGCGTAGACCACACTCGACGCTGCTCTACTTGCCCATGCTAATAATAGTTTGTCCCACAAATCTCATCGTGAATAACAGGAGATATTTTATAAGGAGATACTGGGAAAAGGTATCTCTCAGCGTGGTCACCTAACTACACAAACAGATAACACAAGATAACGGTAGATAGGGAATTTGTAGGTGTAAATGTAATTTTAATAATGAATACCGGTACTTTCGGTGTCATCTCAATAATCAATAACTGAAGGAAAGGTCAGGGGCGTCACCCTGTGCAGTAGCGCATCGAGTCACCCCCCTACCCCCCCCCCCCCACGACTTACCAAATAGACGCCTCAGATTCTGTCAGCTCCGAATTAAATAACGGGAACATACTCATCCATAATTTTACATTTTGGTGACACCCGTCAGCAACCCATTAGTATTAGTGACACCTCTGGCAAGATCAGGGCCCGGGGTGCAATTGTTCGGGACCCACTATGTGGTAGCTGATTTTAGCGAGGGACGCGCCGTTTACTTAAATTTGAAATGATTGTATTCTTTGGTGTTATCCCAGAAACAGTCTAAATGGTGTCGGAAAATTTAATAAATAAAACTTAAGCAATCTGTTTTAAATTTTAATTAATAATTAATGAGACAAGTAGTAAACCCAATCACAATAAGTTTTGAATAATGTTTAAAAAATCACGAGCGACGTTGCCCATGATACTCTCAACTCTGCCTACAAGTTACAAGTACAAGTATGGCTGTCAAATATCTGTAGTTCGTATTTGCTTCTGATTTCCTGAACAAGAAAAGCTATGCTCAATATTATAAATTTTACGTAGATCCACACAATTGTGTGATCTGAATGCATAGCGACTGTCCATTAAGTACATCACGCTCCAGAAAATGTTGACAGTGAGCAGGGAAGGGGTCCGGCCATGAGTGACGACATCGTGTTTTCTTTATATTAAATTTTAATTATAATTTAAGTTTGACGCACTGGGAAGGTAAAAATGGTCCATTTCATTAACAGAGCCGCTCTAAAACATGCAAGGAACTTTCGGTTTGCCAATACTAGTGATACTGGTAAGAAACAATAAAATTGAAGTATCAGTTTAAAATTATCTAAGAAGGTTACTGTCGTTACACTTACATTAAGAAACTATTATAATTTAGTAAACCACATGTTCTGGGAGTCAAAGATTTAGAAACCTGATTTTCCTTGGGTATCAGACATCTCACATTTTAATAATAAATTTTAAAAATCCAGTGGTCAAAGTGCGTTGAGACCAGTGGAAGTCCATGACTTAAGACATTCTGACTGATTATCTGCCACTATTCTTTGTAAGGGGGCGCGGTGGTCAAAGTGTTAGTGCGCTGCGGTACAAAAACAATTCTAAAATGAAAATAAAAATCGGTCACGGGTTCAAACCCCGGTTCTGGCACCCCTACGGGTAGATGATGCTCGTTAAAGCCTTGGCTGGTAGTTCATCTAGGAGAAGGAAACTCCGATTACAAATCCTCCGCTGCCTTGCGGCTATACCTGCCTTGCGGGAAAGGCTAAGGGAGTAAACCCTGAAAGAAAATCAGGAATTGGAGCACCTACAGGCGGTCTATACATAAGACTTATGTACATACCGGCAGCTCCTGCGACGCCAATGGCAGCCAAGCTGCATCGACGCAAGTCGTTCCCTTGGTTACACCATTGACGTGGAGAGGGGGGATATGCTGTATGGGCAGCAGCTAATTCTCCATAATACCCGCCCAGGCTTGCACCACCTCTGGAGAGGACACTCCAGCGTCGCCGCAAGGTGTCGACAAAACACGGGAAGCAGCAGTTACCGGTTATAAGCCAAAGCTCAATTGATGTAGAGCTAGGCGCCAGGGGCTGCTTCCGACGGTGGGAGAGACTACCAATGTCTCACTGGACAGCTACCGCCCGCCTCAAACTGGGCAGCCCCCAGTCAAATAGGTGCTATCCCGTCATGGCCTGCCTTCTCCACTGGGTGCGTGGAGATTAGAGTACCACTCAACAAGTGGGCCACTAAGCCCTGCACCAAGAAATACAAAAAAGAAAAAGAAGACCCCAGCTCTTCGAATCGCTAGCTGGAACGTGAGGACTATGTGTCCCGGCATCACTGATGATCTGCAGTCCATAAACGACACACGGAAGACAGGAATAATCGATAGAGAACTTAAAAGGCTAAAGATTGACATAGCATGCCTTCAGGAGACCAGGCTCCCAGACAACGGTTCACTCAAAGAGGCCAATTACACCTTCTTCTGGCAAGGCAGACCGAAAGACGAACCTAGACAGCATGGTGTGGGTTTCGCTGTTAAAAACACTCTTCTACCATCCATTGAACCACCGTCATCAGGCACGGAGAGGATCCTCACTCTAAGACTCAGAACAACTGCGGGCCCAGCAAACATTCTTAGTGTGTATGCCCCAACACTCTATTCAACTCCGGAAGAGAAGGACCAGTTCTATGGAGCGTTAGACCAGGCAATAGCCGGCATCCACAAAGACGAGGCAATCTATCTCCTAGGAGATTTCAATGCTAGAGTGGGGAGCGACCACGAAGCCTGGCCCACCTGCCTTGGACTATTTGGAAGAGGAAAGTTAAATGAAAATGGACAAAGGCTTCTGGAATTGTGCTGCTCACGAGGCTTGTGTGTGACCAACACTTTCTTCAAGTGCAAGGATATACATCAAGTATCTTGGAGACACCCTCGATCCCACCAATGGCACCAGCTGGACCTCATTATCACCAGGCGTGCACAACTAGCTAGCGTCCTACTCACTCGCAGCTATCACAGTGCCGACTGTGACACGGATCATTCCCTTGTCGCCAGCAAAGTACGAATAATGAGGAAAAACTCGTACCACACAAAGAAAAAGGGAAGTCCACGCATCAATACCTCCTGCATGAAAGACCCTGCGATAGCGCAGCTGTTCAAAGACAAGGTGAAGGAAAGTCTCTCAAAGATGTCCCCATGCGTCACCATTGACTCCAAATGGACGCAACTGAGAGACACAATCTATACATCCGCAATACAAGCCTTTGGCAAAAAATCTCACAAAAACACGGACTGGTTTGATGAACATTGGGACGAGATGAAACCCGTCACTGAAGCAAAAAGGAAAGCTCTTATGGCTTACAAGGAAAAGCCTACACCTGACAATTTGCATGCTTTAAAAACAGCTAAGTCACTTGCCCAAAAGGTTGCACGTAAATGTGTCAATACCTACTGGCTTAAGCTCTGTTCCAGTATACAATCAGCTGCAGACATGGGCAATGCAAAAGTCATGTACGAAAACATCAAAAAGGCAACGGGCCCCTTGACGTCAAAAGCTGCTCCCCTAAAGTCCAAAAATGGAGAAATTATTCAAGACCAGGCAGCACAGCTAAAACGGTGGGTTGAGCATTATCTGGAATTGTATTCAACAGTTACCACAGTCTCCAGCACCGCTCTAGATGACATCCCAGATATGCCACTCATGGAAGAACTTGATGTCGTGCCCACACAGGAAGAACTTAGCAAAACAGTCTAGCTTGTGGAAAAGCGCCTGGGAATGATGGAATACCACCAGAGGTTCTAAAGAGTGGCAAGACAGCTTTACTCCAACCATTGCACGAGATTCTGTCCCTCTGCTGGGAACAGGGCTACATCCCCCAAGACCTAAAGGATGCAAATATAGTGACACTATATAAAAACAAAGGTGATAGGAGTGATTGCAATAATTATCGCGGCATTTCACTCCTTAGTATTGTAGGAAAGACCTTTGCCCGCGTTATACTAAAACGTTTACAAAGCCTAGCATCCCGCGTCTATCCAGAATCTCAGTGTGGTTTCCGGTCCGGTCGGTCTACCATAGACATGGTGTTCTCCATACGACAGCTCCAGGAAAAATGCAGAGAGCAGCAGATGCCACTATACATTGCATTTGTGGACCTTACAAAAGCCTTCGACTTAGTCAGTCGCAACGGGCTATTCCAAATACTGGCAAAAATTGGATGTCCCCCTCACCTACTTGCCATCATCAGACAGTTCCATGAAAATATGCTTGGCACAGTACAGTTCGATGGAGCTAAGTCAGAGGCCTTCCCTGTCAGCAGCGGAGTTAAACAAGGTTGTGTACTCGCACCAACACTCTTCGCAATATTCTTCTCTGTACTTCTTCGATACGCATTCAAGGATAGCAGTGAGGGAATCTGGTTACATACCAGAGCTGATGGAGGACTTTTCAACACTGCCCGCCTCCGAGCCAAGACCAAAACGACGGATGTCCTAATTCGAGAGCTACTATTTGCGGATGATGCGGCACTAACAGCACATACAGAATCTGGTTTGCAACAACTCGTGTCAAGCTTCTCCAATGCCTGCAAAGAATTTGGTCTGCAAATCAGCTTGAAAAAGACAAACATCATGGCCCAAGACACTCGACCTCCTCCTACCATAAATATCGATAATGAAAACTTGGAGGTTGTGGACAGCTTCACCTACTTGGGATCCAAGGTCTCCAATACACTGTCCATTGAAGAAGAAATAAACAGCAGAATTGGCAAGGCAGCCGCAACAATGGCTAAACTAAATAAGCGGGTCTGGCAAAACACCAAGCTAACGGAGAAAACCAAACTGTGCGTCTATCGAGCCTGCGTCATCAGTACACTACTATATGGGAGCGAGACATGGACCACTTATACATCACAAGAGCGTAAGCTTAACAGCTTCCATTTGAGATGCTTGCGCCGCATCCTTGGTATTAAATGGCAAGAAAAAGTGCCTAATAGTGAGGTACTAACGCGTGCCAATACCCAAAGCATGTTCTCAATTCTTAGTGAAAGACGCCTGAGGTGGCTAGGACATGTCAAAAGAATGAGCCCCGGCCGCATCCCGAAGGACCTCCTATATGGTGAACTTGCTTCAGGAATGAGGAAAACAGGTCGCCCACGCTTGCGATTTAAAGATGTCTGTCAAAGGGACATGAAAGCAGCCAAAATACATACAAGTGACTGGGAGTGTAAGGCAGAAGACCGATCTACGTGGCGCACAGTTGTCAAAGAGGGCGTCATAGTAGCCGAGGAGCGAAGAATGGAGGAGGCTGCAGACAGAAGAGCTAGGAGAAAGGCCAAAATATTTGGAAGCACAGAACTCGTGTGTAAAAACTGTGGCAAAGACTGTCACTCAAGGATAGGACTGCACAGTCACTCGAGGAAATGCAACCCAACCCAACGGTGATGCACCATCGTCTCGCGAGACGGAAGGATGCCGGTTCATTCTTTGTAAATTTACGGGTTACTCTAAGTAGCATAAGACTAACTTTATTTTGTACCTTGACCACAATGTGTAACTATTTCAACTTAAAGGTTAAGTAAGAAAGTACTAATACCTTAAATAATGCAGGGATCTAACCTGCCGGTTGCTGTATTTCTTATGTTACTTTCAATACAATGATTGCAATTTTGAAATTTCTTTCACACTGATGTTGAATCATGACAAAGTTAATTTTTAATAATTTAGATACATTTACAATAATTGCCAAACTATAAATACTATAATACTCTTTGAAACTTCTTATGCCACACTCAAATGAATAAATGCACTTTCAGCTTGAACATTTATATTTCATTTCACTTCTACACAGGTAAAGATCAAGCTTGTCACCTCTTGCATTTACTTTTTACTGTACAACTTAAAAATAACTCTCATTCTGATTTAAACCACTATTACATGTTACAACAGATGGTCTTACACTTTCCCTAGAACTAAAAAGGAAGAGAATTGGTCTGATATTTCTAGAGCCATTATAATTATACAACTATTTGAAAATATGCAAACTATTTCATCAGGGCCTTGCAATATATATTAAGTCAAATGAACAATGATGGGTGAGATTAGAAGGTTGAAAACTTTGTGTAAAAAATGTGAGAAAAATCCATATAAAAATCAAATGCAACAATCTGTTTTAAGCTCTTACACACTGTCAACCGCCTAATACTAATAAAATAAACAAAGAATTAAAATTTCAATTTTATTCCAAAACTTCTCCAGTAAATCTTTTAACAAGCATCTAAGCAGAGACAGGCTCTTTATCCTTGAGCAAAAGCTCCTTTTTAAGAGGTCCCATGAAGGTACGCTTCTCTTCTGCAGTCTGGAAGCGACCATGGCCCCATTTGCTGGATGTATCAATGAACTTCAGTGTAATCTTTTCCATCAGACGTCGACGGAAGTTAGTCATCAAAGACTAGGGGACAAAGAAGTATTAAGTTTAAATATATTACATCTAAGAATAAGACAAAGGTTTCTAAAACAACAAAGCTCATTTTTTCAGAAGGAAGGCAACATGGAAACAATCCTCAGCATTTCTTAGGATACCCCTTGCGAGGGTAATACCATGCTTTTTCATCATAAATACATGAGCCACAAAATACATACAGTATTACTACAAATCATTTGTACCTCAAAATAATCACTTTTATGTTCTAAACAATGAATATGTACAATTAAAACAATCTTACCTTTCTGAGGGTAATGACCCTCTTTCGAGGACCTACGACACAGCCACGAATCATAAGGTAGTCATTTCTGACATCTCCATAGTGAGGAAAACCTCCAAGGGGAGTGATTGTCTTTTCAGTTGGGTCAAATTCAGTTGCAGCATTGTTCTTGATGACTTTGCCATCCTTGGTGTGGATACCAGCACCAATACGGTAAATCTGTTGTACAAAAGGAGGAACAGTACATTAGATCAACAAGCCTCTCTAAAATCAACAACCACGAAAGTGGTAACTAAATTGAGTCCGTAAAAGGAAATTAATTCTTTAAGTCGCATAAGGCTTTTCAATAAACTTCCACCTCATTCCTGTAAGGAACGGGCAACGGCCGCCATTGTCAGAAGTAAAATACATCATTATTCAAGCATTGAAGAGTTTTTACTTTCCAAGATCTCATTTCTAACGAGAGTGGTATCTAGGGACGCAATAGGACAGTGGGCGGAGACGCATTACAACGCTTTGCGACTTAAAGTTGACTACAAGTTGATGTAAAAAACCCACCTTCTTGTTGATCTCAGTGCGGTGATGATAACCCTTCTGACCTGCTCTTGCAACTGAATATTGAACTCTGCTGGGATGCCAGGCACCAATACAAGCAACCTTTCTCAGACCCTTGTGGGTCTTGCGGGGTAGTTTCTTAGTATGCCAACGAGAAGTTACACCTGAGTAGAAATTATTATGCAGTTATAATAAACGGTACACAACCTACTCCCATAGGTTAGCATGGTGTGAAAGGGGAATGACGAACTTAACACCAACACTGCATACATGTAAATAAGAACAATCTTGAAAATTTAACGCTAACTTAACATACCTTTAACACCACGACCCTTTGTCACACCAATACAATCAATCAGTTCATCCTGATTAAAGACTGAAGCAACATCAATGGGTTTTTCAAAGTGTTCAATGGCCCAATCAACCTTTTGGGCAACACTGCCGCCATTGAGCTGAATTTCCATAAGATGTGCCTTCTTTTGGCGTTTGCGCAGCAACTTAGTCTGGAAAAATAGTTGACATGGGTAAAGAGATGTTTTTCAAATAAATCAGTTATAAATCAGTTAAGGCCTAAACAGCTAATTATGAAACTTAAAAATGATACGGTTAACTGGTCATACAGGATCAAACCATGCTCATAAAACCGATTAGCCAATAACCACTACTAGCCTTTGTTAAAAAGAAATAATTAAAAGTAGAAATAGATTTCTACTGCAGGTTTTTGAACATTAATAAAAATATGTCAGTATCAATACCTGAGTGTGAGCCAGGATCCTGACAACTTTGCAATATTTCTTGATTTTCTTCAAATCAGTATCAATGTCCTTCTTGCCAGTGGCATCAGCCCATTTCTTGGCATATTGAGTGAATGCCTTCTTTTTAGAACTTGACCTAATTTAAAATAATAAAATTAACCACACAGTACTATCCACTGTCAGCAATATTTAAAACTTGCAAGATTTTATAAGAAGTAGTCAATCTTAATCTTTAAACCCTGTAATCTCACCTGACTCAGGTTTTTTTGACTCCATCAACCCATTAACACCAGGACCTTGTCAGATCATGATTCGCATAAGACCTAAAGTGTTAAATCTCATCATGAAACTATCATGAGCGGAGATTACCCTGAACATGTAAAACCAAATAGCTCTTCAGTAATTATGCAAAAATATGCACAATTTTCACTGAGCGGAGCTGGTAATTTATGATCAGGGGGAAATAAGTGTAAATTATATTTAATCTATTCAAACAATGTTGAATCAAAGGCTTGCCTTTTCCATTGGAGCCAATTGTGTAGTTAAAAAAAACAGTAAAATTACAATGTAATAAATGTAACAATTACAATGTTAACAAACATTACCAGTTTTTATAAAATCTGCGTCTGCATTCTTCACTAAGGTGTTCAGCAAAAACAGTTCTAAACGTGCGAAGGCCTGTAGGGGTTTCAATGTAGCCTACTACACCAACACAGACCATTGGTGGTGCCTCAATTATAGTCACAGCCTCAACAACTTCTTTCTTGTTGGTTTCTAAAATAATTAGAAGCATAAATTAAATTTACTTATAAAATTAAAAGGCAAGCGTTATTCCCACAGCTGTGTGAATATTCTAAGCATTATTCCCACAGCTGTGTGAATATAGCCAGCGTTATTCACACAGCCAAAAAAAAAATGTGATAGTTATACTGACTTTAAATTAAAAGCATACTAATCTATAGGTCGTTTGGCTAATAGCTATTGATATTGAATCGTAAATAGGCTTGTTATATAGCCTACGGCCTAAATAAGAACATCATAAATCATTATATTAATAATGTCGATCTTAACAGTTATATTTTTAATTAAAAAAATTAATTTTACTTGTCTTAGTGTTGCTAACCTTTAGAGTTTAGACAAAAAATATTCCAATTTATTACAGTTTACACGTATGTAGTTATTAAGTTTAGTTGTCCATCATTGACATCACGCAATTTTTGTTGATTTTTCAAGTCTCCACCAGTTGTCAAAAAGTTTTGCACCTCCCCCATCCCCAATTAAAGCAGTTTTTTTTTCTATTTGAAACTGAGCATATTTCAAGTACCTTTTTTGTCATGTAATTATGTATTTAGTGTAAGTCTGCACTCTAATAACTTAACACTCGTCAATCCACGTAAAACGTATTTTTTTTTTTTTTTTTTTAGTCCCATAACCTCTTTTTATCGAGGTCGTAGAGGATTCTAATGTTGCCATTAGAATATTCACTTAATAGAACTGGCGGCGCCCATCCCTCTCCAGGTCAGCGGAGGACTTTCTAAGCGTTAGTCATTTACAACATTTTTATAGTGGCTTTTCGTGGGCTTGAACGCACGCCCCTCAGCTTGTGAGACGAGCGCACTATTGACTTCGCTACCCAGCCAAACGTAATTATACAAATTTTAATAAACAATCCAATATTTAAGAAAAACTATTTGAAGTTGTGCTGTTTGATGTGACGCCTGATTTCTTCAACACATCCCCCCCCCCCATTTCGTCATAAATGTCTGACCGTTTCCCCTCTAGGTGCGTGACTTCATTTAAACAATGGCTCCTTATCTTAGTGCGGTCATTTAGCTATCTTTTTAACTCAGTCATGAAATGAAATTTACAACCCCCTCCCCCGGCTTGACAATAAATATATTTATATGAGAATTTATCATGTATTACTATTACTGCTAGTCATTTATAATTTATGTAGCATTGCTTCCCTATTTGACAGCTATAAACTATAGATGTGGAGTGTATAAAAATAGATAGGCCTGGGGGAAATTAATAAATATCATCAAAGCATAAGTAATAAAAAATCATTGTGGTTTACAAATATATTAATTTGTTGTTTCTTTTTATTTAAAAAAAAGAAGAAAAAGAAAAACTATGCGCCACCTCATGGATTCGATCCACCTCCACCTCAAAAATAAGAAACACTGAATCTGACCCTCTACAGACGCTCATGAAATTTTAGCGTTTTTTAAAGTCATAACTTTTATCGTTCAAATGGACACCAGTGCGCATGCGTCATTGTGTCTATAACGCAGATGTTATTACCACAGCTGGGTGAATAATCACTCCGAAATTAAAAATAAGGCGTGAATTGAATAACATAAAAGAATGATGCAGATGCAAAGTATCTGCATAGAATAGAAGCAACTATAACTTAAAAGAATAAGTGCTTTTTTAAATTATTTTTATCCATAAACGTAATTAAGGTTTTAGTTTTAATTTAGGGTCTGAGTTGGGTTTAAGCTCAAATAGAACCCAAAAAAAACACCAAATATAGCAGCCAAAGATATTTATCAAGAACAATGTTCTCTTCGCTTTTACACTTCTCTAAATAAAAAAGAGAGAGACAATGCTAATCTCTATTTTTTATTAGGAACATGTTTTGGCTAATTATCGTTGTACGGATCCAAGATGGCGGCCGGAAAGTTCGTCGCGTCCAGGACTGTACGGTTGTTATGTTGTGGTTACCTCCCTTTGTTGTTCTATTTCCTCGGTTGTCTCCCTCACCGGAGGTGGGGTCTAAGGGGAGGGGGAACGCCTCCCCTTAAAATTTGAAGGGTACTCCCTCCCCAAACTAAAAAAAAAGAAACGGGGGAGGGGTCTAGCCTCAGATAGATACGAATCATCGAATATGAAACTGCGGACATAGAGAGTGATGCAATGATCATTAAGAGCAAGAATTTGAAGGCTCGCTCTTTTTCCTATTTGCCACCGTAACGCAAACATCGCATTGGAAATTTATTTGTGATTTTCTAAATGGAAGAAGCTGATTTTAGTGTTTTTCTAGTGATATTTCGGAAGGATATAACTCGAGAATTATTTATTAGGTGTATTTTTCGTGATTTTCTTCCATTGCCCGGCCCATTTCATTTTCAGCATTTTCCCCTCATTTGGGGCTTTCGATCCGCCCGCCATCTTTGTGACTTGCATAGCAACCAAAGATGGCGGCCGGAAAAGACCTTATTTCACCCTGATCCGTACAACGATAATTTACCCATGTTTTTTCCCCGATCTTATAGCTATTAATATTAAATTAAATAATATTTTGATAGTATAATTATGACCCTTAGTCATTAGTAGTTAGTAGTCATACTCCAATATTTCATTTACGTTAATGTTTATTTATTTTAGGTTTAGTATAGTCAAAAGTAATTTTATGAAAACTTACTGGATCCTGGGCGGTCAACTTCTCGAACAATGTGGGTCATGCCAGCTTTGTAGCCTATGAAGGCAGTCAAATGCACTGGTTTTGTTTTATCATCTTTGGGGAAAGCCTTTACCTTGCCCCTGTGACGGGTACTTCTCTTTTTAGGGAGAAATCCCTTAGAACCATGTCTCGGGGCTGAAAATTTCCTGTGAGACTAAATCGAAGCACAGAATAATAAGAACAAATTAATTAAAATGTACATGCTATATATTGCTAAACTTAATTTGAAATAAAATGCTTCATGTAATCTTTAAGATAAGCTGTGGATGATATATGATTGTAAAGTAATATAATCTTCTTCGCTTGCACAACCTACCATCTTGACGGCAAACGTGGGAAAAGGAAGCGGATCTAGAATTTACAACTGAAGCCAGGTTTTTTTTAAAACCGTACAACATTGCAGTTGCACTGGTTATAAAAAAGAAAGCCAAATTATAATTGCTTGAGGAATTAGTAGGATTTTAGATTTTTTCTCCAAATATTTAATACATTCAAAATAAAGATTGTTTTGTTAAATATTTAATTATTAAATACCTAATTTGTTAGAAAGTAACATTGCCCTACCGGATTTATTTTTCAACATTCGATACTCCGTCTAATATTACTGATGCATGTTCTTCCATCTAATTTTATTCAAAATCCAAATAACACAAGTAATTATTTCCAGTTTGAAACTTAATATTAAATTATAATTTATAGATATTATCACTATCAACATTTAAAACTCTAATTAAATATTTTTGACTAGAAATAAAAAAATTGATAAGTGCAAGACGCAATAATGTTCTGTATTATTAGATATTGCATTGGTAGTGACAAAGTTGTGATAATAGGTAGTTCTCCGCTACTTCCACAAAGAAGCGCTTTAAATCCCTTCTTGTGTCATTACTTATTGTAGACGCCCTTGAAATCAATGTCATGCTCTTTGCAAACAAAAGTGCACAAATCGCGATCGATGGTAAAACACTCAAATAATGCTTGTCCGTTATTAGATTCAATTTTTTTTTATTACAGCAACATCGACTTGTTTTTTTCTGCCTCAGGCGACAAGGAAGTTTTAATAAATTTAAATAAATGGAAGAGATAGGTAACATAACTGTAGACGAGATAGGTATACAGCTACTCCTAAAAAAACTGTTAAAGTAAACAAATGTAATGGCCCAGATTAATTACTGCCAGGTTATTAAAAGAACTAAGCAATGAACTGTCCCTAGTCCTTGAAGTTTTTTTTTCAATCCTCTCCATACCAGGGTAGAGTGCACGGGTTTGGAAATTAGCCAACGTAACTCCACTCTTTAAGAAAGGTGATGATTCACAACCCGGTAATTACAGGCGTTTATCACTTACTAGTATCACCTACAAATTACTAGAACACATAATATATAGTAGAATAGTTAACCACATTGAGAAATATAATGCCCAATGCCCCAGTGGCGTAGCTAGGGGGGGGCGGTGGGGGCGGCCCGCCCCGGGCGGCACGCGTTTTAAGGGCGGCACTTGTGGGCATTTGAAAAGTACTGCCATTTCCGAAAACCCCCTTTTTCTTTTGAAAAGGGAAAGCCCGGGTGAAAGAAAAATATTCGTACTATCGAGTCTTAATTAACGGATTCGTAAAACATTTGTTTGATTACATACTGGTACTTATTACTAACAAATAATCGTTCAGTAATTTTAAATCGCTCAAAAGCAGTATCGATTTGTTTGGAAAATTAAGCGGTATACGTCACAGACACCGCTTAGAAAAGAAAACAACACACTCACACATACACACTCAAAACAAGACACACCACCACTGGGTTGAATATACTATTAATATCGCCACGACAGTTATTGCGTGGATTTTCGACATGCGCAGAATGATGCGTGAACAAGTACCTACACGGCATCGTGGTTCAAATTTTGTTGTTAAATTTCAGTGAGTAATTATCTTGCTGTTTCAGTTCTCAGAAAAATATTCTAGGGTAAGTTGGTTTGTTTTAAATTATTTTTTTTATTGCATTTAAGTAGCACACATAATTTGTGTTTTTCATTAATAATATTTTACCTATCCAATTAAAGTAATCTATATAATAATGCGCCTAAGCACATTTCCGTCCGTCAGTGTGTGTGAAGCCCCTATACCACGCAACTCTTGCTAACTTTTTTTAAAAATGAAAGTATAGACGTAAAATCATAATGATTTTGGGTTTGAGATTAACAGAGGGGTTTGGTTTTGCGCGCCGTAAAAAAAAACAATTTAGTGGCGTCATGAAGCTTTTATTGTATTGATTTATTTGATGTTACATTTATCTTGATTATAATGCGATTGTGTGAATATGCATGTGTGCGAGTGTGTTTATGTGTATGTGTGTATGTGCGTCTGTATGTGCGTGTGACTGTGTGTTTGTATTAGTTGTGAAATAATAATTTATTTCATACATTGCTAAAAGTGAAATTAAATATTGAAAAGACGTTTACCAGGTAATGGTTTATGTATAGTTAAAATTATGCACTGGATTATGAAAAATTCCGTTAATTTTATGAACACAAGTTTCTGCCGATGCGATCTGCATGGGTGCTTGAATAAAAGATAACGGGAAGTCATGGAAATTTAAAAAACTGTTAATGAGAAGATCAATCTCCAGTGATTTTTTCAGAGATGGTTTTTACTTCATGTTTGATTTTAGAAGAAATGAGCCCTTGCGCATTAGTTGGACGATTACTCTCATCAATTGCCACAATGGAAAATAAACAGTGAAAAGAACATATTGTCGCTATTTAAATGGCATTATTTATAATTATAATATGTAATTTGGTACGATTGAGGCTAATTGGCGCATATATACTTTTAAAGAAAATAAAACCTTTCTAAACTTTAAATTGTATTTTGCAATAAAAAAAATCACATGACGATGGCTCGAAGTGACTGATAAATTACTATAGAAATAAGTGTGAAGAAATTATT
Organism: Radix auricularia; assembly: GCA_002072015.1. Lineage (NCBI taxonomy): Eukaryota > Metazoa > Mollusca > Gastropoda > Lymnaeidae > Radix > Radix auricularia. The sequence goes on along the minus strand of MUZC01000055.1, from coordinate 137,454 downwards.
TAATTACAGACGACATATCAATTTTACATTTTAATATAAGCTTTTATACATCAACGTATATAATCGGATGGAGGCAAATTTCATACGGGCTTATAACAAATCAAAATTACAGAAAATGAAATTTCTTAAAATAGAAAAATTAACACGGAACTGCTTTTGAAGCATTCAACGAGTGATTTAGCATAAAAACAATTGCAAATATTTGTTAGGAGAAAGATGTATTTCTCTTAGGTGCCTACTTAATACAAGTAAGTGTTTTGGATCGATTTTATTATAAACTGACATTAAGAAAATTCGAATGTAATGTAAACGCTCATGGATTTTAAATAATAAAATGGTAACTGTGTAACCATTTATACACTGTTGTAAGAGTGGTGTTAAGTAGCGGAGTTGTAATATTTATAAAGAGGGGCAACTTTGTGAACTATTTGAACTATTTCATTTCTTGGGTCATGAGTTTGTAATATCGCCGAGCCCTGAGTGGTACTAATTCTTAGCCACTGATAATATCTTTTTTGCAAAGATTAAGAAAACCAGCAGTGTAAAATTTTAAGCCCAAAACTTGCGATTCAACGTGTTTTTTTTAAAACAAATAGACAATACAAAAAAATCTCCCCAACCCTACACATCCCAATCACATAAGTATTAAACAGCTCAATAGAAATATATCTAATTTGTCCTAAATAAAGATCATGCATAAAATGTAAAGGAATTGATAGTGTGGAATTAATTGGTAGATGAATGAAAAAGCTTTCGTAAAAAAGACTTATTGCAAGGCTAATGCAATATTATGGTACGTGCAAACTGTAGAGTTGTCTATTGGTGCAAGTTTGTGTGTAAGTGTGTGTGTGTGTGTGTTGAGGGGAGGGGCTATGTCCGTATGTGTGTGTGATTTGGTTATTTCTATGTCTGCTAATATTGCGCCTCTAACATGACAACGAGTATTTTAAAAAAGTATATATACAAACAAAAATAATAATCAATTTCTACGGTGTAGATAGAAAGGGGTCGAAACGTCCGGGGTCGAAACGCCTTAGGGTTGAAAAGTCCCTTGGTGGAACTGTCCGGGATCGAATCACCCCGGGGTCGAATCGACCCGAGTCGAACCTTCCGTGGTCGAACCGACCAGAGTCGAAACGACCTGGGGACAAAACGTCCTGTGGTCGAACTGCCAGGGTCGAACCGTCCGGGGTCAAATTGTCCGGGGTCGAAGTGTCAAACCACCAAATAGAATATACTTTTTGCGCAACTAGAATAAACCAGCAGGGTACAATTCCAGCTCAAATCTTTCGATCAATTTAAGGTGTTTCTTTTT
>MUZC01000055.1:79634-121348 GCA_002072015.1 Radix auricularia | reverse complement strand
GTATGTTCTCTTGTGGATTCTCAAACTTAAGAATTATAATTATATTTAATTTTCATGTCTTGTTAACTTACGCCAACCGGCGTCTGATAGCCTATCGACCGGCACTTTGAGAAGCACTGAATTTTTTTTAAAAAAGTCATTAAATAAATTTTAAGTGACCAAATATTTCAGTGGAAGTTTTATTTAAAGTTACCCTTTCGACGTGACGTCACATTTCTTCAACCCCCCTTCCTCCCCCACGTCACGCATCGTCACAAAAGTGTGACCCCCCTCCCCCTCTAGGTGCGTGACGTCATTTATGGACGGCCCCTTGTTCATAACAGAGTTCCCACTGTTTTTTTTTTAAATTTTATTTAAAAAAAAATTAAATCCAAATCTTTCATGGAAACATCTAAACGGCAATCCGCGTGCAGAAAGTGACCTCACACCAGTTACAATGCGCCTCAAAACCTCATGCCAGTATTTTATTTCTTCTTCTGTTAGAAGAACTAGACTCTTGTCAACTCTACCACCATCATTCTTTCTAGCTATTAGTGACGCAAATTATGCTGACCTGTACTGTGTTAGTCCGAATTATCATGTTACTTTATTCTTTGAACTGTGGTTTTCCAGTCGTTGAACCATTCATTTAGCTAGAGACCCAATTTCCCAAACATCTTATAAGGGACGCAAAACGCTGCACCCTTGATCTTTGAAAATATGAGCCAAGGTCGAGGTCGTGTTTCAAAATTGCTTAATTAATGTTTGGCAAAAAAACAAACAAAAAAAAAGGGACAGCGATAGATAACTGGAGTACTGACACCTTGAAAAAGAAAAGTCGGCATCAATATTTTGTTTCACGCCATTTTGAAAAGGTAAACCAAGGTAACTTCGTCTGGCATCCACTCAGCAGGATCATCACTTAGAGAAGATTTGTATTCAGGATTTTCTAAATAATCGTTTTTTGCAGCCGTTACGGTTTTTTAAAATTGAGAAATAATGTTTTCAGGTAGCTAGTTGCAGTCAGACATGTTTGTTGGAGTTGCCTGTTAACGGTCACCAGCAGCATCGCTGCAACTGCCGCTGGCTAATATACTAGAGCCATAACTAGGTCTAGACGTAGACGAGACAAAAAATGTGTTTAATTTAATTTGGTCGAGCGCGCTGCCACTCCATAAACAATAGCACTTTGTTTAATTATTTGGAATAATGTTGTTGGTTTTTTTTTTGTTTTTTGTTTTTTTTTTCGATTTGTTGTTTACTTGTTAATTTTTAAAAGACAATATCAGTTTTACTCAAAATTGATAAATTCAAATTTTTTTTCTCTAAGTTCAAGTAAATCTTTTTGAGCGTACGTAGAGATTCCACCACCGGGGCCCCTAGGCTGGCTTGGGCCCAAGGCCGGGGCCTTGTAGCCTTGGCCAGAAATCCATCCCTGGCTACGCCTCTTCAACCCGACAGGGCAGGGCATTGTGACAAGCAGGGGCACGTAGGCCTAAGTTGAATCCTTCAAGACTCCATATTCCAATTAAGAATTTTAAAAAGTTTTTACGGAAGAAAGTATGTATGGTTGAATTGTTCAATCAACAGTAGGATGCAGACTACCAAATGCTACAACTTTTAAACATCTAAAGTATTGTCCTACAATTTTCGGAATAATTAAATCAAACATAAAAAAAAAGAATTTAAAAAAAATCATCTAGTTGTTAAGTATTACGATTAATCATTAATTTATTTGCCCCCGCAAGTTCTCTTTTAATAAAAAATGGTATGAAAACTAACTAACAATGTATTCCATATATAACAGCAAACAAATAAACTTGACTAAATGGTTTAATTTAAAAAAATCACTTAATAATACTTATGTCAGAATATCAGTAAAAAAATCATTAACATAGGCTATAATATCCTTGTCTTCTCACTTGAACTTTCTCTAAGCCCCCTAATCCTAATAAATCCACTTATTCACCCCTCCAGCCTCCACTATACAATTTTATTGATTGGAAAGGGAGAGGAATTTAATTTATAATAATAATTAATAATAATAATTACAAAAACATCAAAGAGAAGCTATGGTTACAGTACAGGCATATAGACATACAAGTGGCCATCAAAACTAAATGTAATTATTGAATACTGATCTTAAAAATTAAATTTTTATGTACCAATCTGTAAAACTATGCAAAATATAGCTCTTTATGATGTAGAATCTACTTAAAATTGTGTTAAAAAAAAAAGCCAAGGGTCAGGCTTGGAAATAAAGGTACATTTAGGGAAATGCTCTATCTACCAATCAAAAATTGTCTTCGTGGAGGTGTTGGTAGCTTCGCGGAAATTAGCTGCGAAACAGTGCCGAATATTATGGGATGGCAATGGTGGGCGCGTGATTTTGAACAAAAAGTTTCACTAAACCTTATATGTGGATGACACAATATTTATGATTCTCATTAAACTTTTTGAACATTATATTAATTAAGCCTTAAATGAATTAAAGCTCGATACTCTAAAGCATTTGAAGAGTCGTTTAAGATATTACGAGATGCTTCCTGACCTCAAAGTGGGGCAATACGCCATCATTGTGATTGTGAAGTCTTCTCTACGTCTACTGTTTTGATAACACATTCGTTTCGCGGTAAGAAGGAAACCCTGATCTAATATTTTTTTGTATGTCTTTGTATCCCCTATCAATTTTTGGTTATAAAAGATCCCTTTTAACAATTTGTCACTTTTAGTTGGTTCGCAACTAGATGTCAACCAAGTAAAGAGAAGGAAGAAAAAAAACACCCAAATAAATTAGTGTTTAGTCTTAGTTAAGAGTTAGTTTTGTTTAGGTTAGTCTGTTTAGAGTTTAGCTGAGTTTGAGTTATGAGTTAGCTTAGACTTAGTCTTAGTGAGTATCGGACTAGTAGAGTCGAGCCATTGGAAAAGTCCACTAAGCTTAAAATTATGAGAATAAGTTAGTTAATAGGATTTATTTCTGATTCTAAGTATCTAAGTCTAACTAATATATTTAAATAAAAAAGCTAAAATTAAAATGCAAATCTTAAGTTTATTAATAATAATATTAACTGATGGGTCTTCTCACACACAAGCTTGGCTAAGTAAACTAAGTTAACAAAGTGATCAAAGTCTAAGTAAGTAGTAAGTAAACTAAGTAAGGCAGAAGTAATTAGTATGACTTATGCCATGCCGCCCATGCCTTTCCCTGGGAAGCCTATATAACTGTAATAATTAATAATAAGGTTTCAAAGTATTATTATATATTATAATTATAGGCTTAATATACTATAGTTATACTGTTTAATGTTTGGTTAGGCATGGATTTTCATTAATTTTCAATCAATGACTATACTACACGGTTATGTTGTACAAGCACAGATTGATTACAAACAGTCTGATTCTATTCTCTGTCACAATTTCTTTTCTCACTCATGCCCTTTCTATGTCGGTGAACGTTTCTGTCTACTCACCCATTCGTCAGTTATGCTCTTCTGCAGTCACACATATTCTCTCTGTCCTGAAGACAGACAATGCACTAAAAGTTAAAAGTGTTGTGAGCCAAGCTACTTGCTGGGGTACAGAGCTATATAAATTATCAAATTATTATTAATATAGAAGTTAAGTAGTTAAACTGTTAAAAAGTAGGCCTTTTTATAGATTTTATAGGCTTATTAAGTAAGTCTGTTTTTATTTAAGAATTTAAGTTAAGGTTTTGGCTTAGAATTTAGGTCTAATCTTATTCTCAATTATGATTTGAATATTATATGATTTGTTTGTCAACTGTTCTGAAATTGGTAACTGGTAACTAGTATAATCTAGACTAGACCTATGGCCACAGTTACAGCAAGTAACAACCTGCAGCTCCAGAGGCATACTAAAATATATATTTATAACATGATATTGTGGCTCTAAATTGTGTGGAAACAGACCTTATCCTTCCTTAAAACTTAAAATTAAAGCTCTTTATAAATGCCAATTTTTGCAAAGGCAAGGCAAAAAATTTATTCAATACTATGGATGCAGTGTGGAGCTCCCCAAATATTTGCTTTGGATTCTTTGCTCATATTACTTATATAGGCCTTTAAATTGGATGTTCAAAAATATTTTTTAAAAATTCCCACAAATTATCTAATGACTGTTATTTTATAAAATCAAAATGGCACTCAATTGTCTAAGATTTACTAAAACTAGAGTTACTAGAATTTAAAAAAAAAAACAAATGAGCTACCAAGCAGTTTAATTCCATAATAATAATATAATTTATTTAATTATCATCCAAGCTATAGCACTATAGCTATGATCATGTCCAAGAATAGGGCTTATTAAATGCATTAAATATGTACATTCTTTATTAAAATTTGAAATGCCATACCTATTGAATATATGAAAATTTGTCATTTTGTAATATTAAAATAAAATATACCTATAAGCCAAGCATTAATAGACATTGTTATTACATTACATGCACCCATCTTATTAAATACTCATTAAGGATATTAGTATGAAGATATTCTGTTCACGTTGGCTTGTTCTGATATTTTTTCTGAATATTTGCATTTCTATTTTATTTTTGAGTGTTTGCACCTATCCAAGTGTCCTTTATAATAATGGTGGAAATTTATCATGTCATGAATTAAAACAGAATATTTATCATTAAACTTAATTAAAGGTCCTGACTAGACCTGTCCATGGGTACCCAGGAACCTGGGTACCCGTTGTCGAGCAATTACCGGGTTAGTAAAATTGCGCAAGGTACCCATGAAAGTGTTACTACAATGTTTATACAAACGGTGGTCGAACTGCAGATCTTCTGTGTTCCCATTTGGCTCGCGAATAATTTATCAAATTAAAACTTTTGGGTTGAAATTTAAAATATATAATGTGAAATACGCCTAACACAGAAATAAAACACGGGCCTGACAAATTTCAATGTATTTAATACACTTTTTTCTTGGAACTCCTATTTCCACCATTACTTAAAAAAAACACCTGTTATATTCTTAGGTTTAAACAAAAATATTTCAATCGTTAAATGAAAACAAAAATAAATAACAATGGTGGATGGGTTCACTCAGTTAGGGCAAGTCTCCGACAAGTTTGCTTGATGACAACAGTTGTCAGCTATGAACCAGAAATAACTCACCATGTCATATGCTTACCGCCCTTTATTATCTCTATAAAACTTTGTTTTAACCCCCCCCCCCCCCCCCCAAATGTTGGCACTCTTCTGCTCATTGTTTTACACCACTGTTCTAGTATATCTAATTTCTATGTCATCATTTTTAAATCGCGGATTCATTACATTATTTATATCTAAATTTGCATTTCCTTAAATTAACAAAGAAGTTTAAGGTTAATAGCAGGCATTGGTGCGAAAATTTTGTGGGATTTCAAAGGAGTAACCCGGGTACCCGTTCAAATATTGGATGGGTACCGGGGCAGCTTTTTTCAACAATATTGACAGCCCTAGTCCTGACACAGATCTCAGAATAAATAATGATGAACAATAAGAGAAACTATGACATTACAATTGCTGACATTAAGAATAAACATTTTAAAGACTTTCATTTGCAAATCCATGGGGTTTGTCGGATAATTTTTTATTGCCTCAAGTGATCCTCTGCTAACATCAATAGTGGATTGATTCTTTCTTGGGGCAACATTTAAGATCACATCTAAGTTGATGAAGAGTAATATTCATAGGTGGCTTGGTTGAGAAAAAGAAGGGGGAGTAGGTTTGGGGTGTAATTTGATGGCAAATAAGAATAATTGTTTGAATATTTTTAAAATCTACCCCTTTTGCTTAATTGGGTAATGGGGTGCTGATGAATGGACGGTATGCTGTTGTTAAAGTCTACTTCTATGGCTGGGAGTGAGCTAAGTCACTATGTAATGGGTTTTATTAGATTTAATTATTAAATACTTCATGGGATAATTTACAGATATAAAACAGTAATGCTTAAAATTATTGGATAATTCAGTACATGAGCTCTTTCAAACACAAGTTCAAAATACTAAAAAGTAAGTCAGTTTTGGATATTCAATCCAAGAAGAATATTTTTAAAATTTGCCGAAAATATTTTAATGAAAATATAAGAAAAATTAAGGGGGGAAGAAAACCATTTTAATTTCTCTTGTATTTAATTTGAATTCTCTGGCATTTTAGAGGTTCTTACAACCTTTATTTGATTATTTAATTTTTTAAAATTGTAAAAGCATCTAAGCAACACTTTATCAACATTTAAAACTAATAAGAATGCAGGACTAAACACAAACCATAGCTAAGTGTAGGACGCAATAATATTCTTTATAGAAGGAGCGTCTGCAACAGATAAGATAAGATAAACTGTAATATTTAATTAAAGTAAAGTGTTTTGTCTCAAATATTATTATTATTTTTTTTAAATTTTAGGATACATACTTAATATAAATTATACTTATTTGAACTATTTCATCACATCACTTAAGAAATAGAAATGATAATGAAATATTTTATTAAAAATTTAAAGCTAGAACTAGATTAAAAAAAAATATATTAAAATGCCATATTTATTGATATTTCTTATTTATTTGCTAGAGAGATGAGTTAACCACCGCTGATGAGTTCTCAAGAGGAAGGCCATGAAGCTCTGGGATCTGACACAATGGAAATTGTGTCAGCTGCAGGGCACGTAGTGGCAAATCCTTTGTCTGGAACGACTGAAACAATAGCAACATCATCTATGTCAACTTTTATTGGGAATGTGTCATCATCCTTTTCAGTTGTTGGTACTTCAACAACAGATGCAATTAATTACTTGACAGTACAGAATCATAATGGACAATTGATAATTCAGCAGCCTATTAAAACAGTTGGGAATGGACCTGCTTTGGTCAATAATGGGTCAGCACTCCCAAAAGGTCACATCATTGTGCGACAAAAGGCAGCTCCCAGTAACCAACCAACACCTCCATCTTCTTCAAATGTCTTAGGTGACATGGTGACCCTTGAGAAGGCAGGGGTTAAACGACCCCTGCCTGCGACTGGGAGCAATGTTATCACCAAAGTGATAATTACAAAAAACCCAACATCAGGACAGCCACAAGCTTTCCCAGCAGGAAATAACACACAGACTTTTACACTGACATCCTTACCTAGTAGTACTAGTGTATCTGTAAATAGTGTGATTAGTAGTTCTTCTTTTGCGCAATCTGTGACCCCTACAAAAACTGTTACACTTACTTCTCAAGGTATCTTGTCGCCAGTGAAAACTGTGATTGCAACCATTCCTGGAACAAGTACGGCTAAAGTTGTCCCCTACAGAATACCAATCTCTCCATCAAAGACTCCTACCAAAATCACAATGATCCCGATGCCCAAGTCTCCTAATAAATCAACTTTAAATCCTACTAACATCACAGTTTTATCTCGCGCTTTGAATAGTTTAGCTCAATCTGGAAATGTTACATTAAAACCTGGATCTCCTTCAAAGGTTATAATCAAGCAAGGCCCTGCTGTATGTACACTCCAGATTAAGGAATATCTTTTTACTCATCAGTAATAATAAAAGTTAAATTATAAACCATTTGAATTAAAAAGATGTTTACAATACTCCTTTTTGTTTTTCAAAGCAACATTTTAAGTGTGTAATTGGGCAAAGATTTTAAAATTTTATTATTTCAAGTATTATTTAGACAAATGAGAGACTGTATAACTTTTACCTTCATTATCCATACAAATCTGTGGATTGATTATTTTTTTTCGAATGATAAAATAAATCATTAATAAAAGAACAGCAACTTAAATGCCATTATATTCACTTATTTTTTTTTTATTATATAGAATGATAATACTGTTATATCTTTTATTCTTATGGCAGCCCACTGGTTCAGCTCTTACATTAAAAACCCAGTCCTTACCAAATATAGCTCCTCAAGCAGCACCAACAATGAGGCCCACACAGATGGTACAGAGCATAAGGCCCCCCAACGTTGTTCAAAGTGCTAGGCCACCTGCTCAAAATCTGAGACCAGTGGCAATAAGCACTGCTGGAAATGTGCAGCCTGTTCAAGTTCCTGGAACACGGTTTCATTATGTACGCCTTGTTACTCCAGTGACTGTCACCAGCTCCCAAACTACAACACTTGCAGGTAGTTAAAACAAAATGAACTAATGAACTTTTCATTGACATACAATAGATATTATAATAGATTTTTTTTAAAATCCCCCAAAAATCTAATCTTATTGAAATTTTACCAAATTTGTCATACCTTAGAACTTAGAATGTATTAAATGCAGCTATATTTACCTTTATTTAGAAGATTTGGTGCTGTTGACATTTGATAGACAAATTTGTCAAGAGCTCAGTTTTATGACAGTTCTTTCATCCATTGCCAAAAATGCTACCCTTTCCAGACAGCATAGCTAAGGATTCATATTTTCAGAACGGAATTCATAACCATTTTCTTAAATACTTAATCCTAATGACTATGACCTTAAGTACCCTAATAAGTTATGGAGAGTGGAGCAATTGTGATAAGTTACACTGTGATTAATTTGCCGATTCCAACTTAATTTTCAAAATGTGCACTTACATATTCTGAACAAGCTGCTTAATTGGTTAATCCTGTTTTTTTAAAATGAATTTACAATGGTAATTTTGTCAGCAGTAGATAGGCAAGCCTTTAATAAATTTCTAGATTCTTTATGTACAATATGTTAATTAAAGAATAATTCACGAATCATAATTTTAATTTGTATATTTTTTCCAACAGTTTCCAAACCCAGTGCCTCGTTTCCTAAAATAACACCAGCTCCAAAGAATGCAATTCCTATAACAATGACAGCAACTCCTCAGACTAATCAATTAAAGATCACCTTACCTATCCAACAAAATACCCCTCTAGTAAGTTTATCTTAACTCAATATTTAATTTCATCATGTGATTAAAATCAATCTAGATTAAAATCTGTTCCTGTGTTTTACATTGACTTAGGGGAAACAGGTATATCTTGAAACTCTGTAAATTCTATTTTATTCTCATTGAAATTGTGAAAAATACAAAAAAAATAATTTTCATTATTTTGTTTCTTATATAGGCACCAAAACCTACCCCCCAAGGTACGCATCGCATCATTCTTCCAGCAACATCAACTAATGTTACTGTTCAAGGTACCACAGTGACATCCCTTGCACCAATCCAACCAGCTCCTTCAGTTTCAATTCAGAATGTTAGCCAACTTCCTCCTGGAACAACAATACTCTCTGCAAATAATGCCAATATTCAAGGTTTGCAGGGGTTTGCTCTTGTACCTGCCTCTTATGTCACACAGGTAAATGCTATTTTTAATTCAACTTTTTCTCATTTAGTTAAATAAGGTTTGATAAAATTCTTCCCTTTGCCGCTTTTCCATTAATTAGGGAATATTTTGATGCTAAAGTTATAAACCTCACAGAATGATTATAAATTTTATGATTTTTCCCATGCATGAAATTATTTAAATGAAAAGTTATATTAAATAAAGACTTCTTAAATACTCAACATTCATTTTTAAAATTTAAATTGTTTTATTTTCTTCTCAGTTGCAACAACAAATGAACAAGCCACAGGTAGCTCAGGCAACTCTCCCACCCCCACCTCCTCGACAGACAAGGGATTATGTTCCCATAGCAAGCATTGATCCAGCCATTACTCAGTACACAGTCTCACGGAATGCACCTACACAAAATGGGTGTGTAGGACAGATGCTTACATTTTTTTTTTGAGATTTGATATAATTTTATTCTAAAACAAACACTATCATGTGATGCGTATATCTGTAGCAGAAATATAATTCTTTGACATTTTGGATGATCTTAAACTTTTTTGATGTACCTCAATTTAGGTTGTTAACTGTTAATCAGTTCTAAGATCAAGATCGCTTCTGTTTAATCTGGACCCGTTAACCGTAACTTCAATTAGTTCATATTAGCTCATTACCCAGAGTTCAGTTTTTGGGTAATATGCAGTGCAGCATAAAAGAGAGATAACACAGTGACATGAAAGCGCCTTCTTAATATTCTGATATATAAATAATACACGTCATCTGTATTAGTTGAGTTCAGCTAATGAGTGTTTTTAAAAAAAAAATCAGCCAAGACATAGTACGAGAGCAAACACGTCATGACGCAGTGTTAACTATTTCTAATACAAGTATCTATTTGATAGGCATGGGGAAAATATTGGACCCTTAACCAGTCCTCAGATTTGCCTTCAGTTTTATAGTGAGTTTTCCTGCTATGTAAGTGCATGTAAAAGGCATTTGAATTAAAATTCCCATATTGATAAAATATGGGGTTGTCTTGTGCTCCACATAGTACAGTAATTCCAGCAAGTTGACAATTGAAAAATAAAAATGACCATTCTAAAAATCCCATTTCATCATCACTGTTTACTTTGTAAAGTTTTAGTTATTAGTTTTTTCTTCAAACTTTTTTGCTTTCTTTTTTTTCAAAATCTGCCAAAGGACGTCATGCGTTTTTGACTGCTTTTTTACCCCCCCCCCCCCCACTTAAAAATTGGTATTTTCTATTTGAAAATGAGCATATTTCAAATCACTTTGTCATTTTAGTATGTATTTAGTGTAAGGCTGCACTCTAATACTGTAACACTTGTGAATCCATGTAAAACGTCATAAAATAAATAGTAAGAAATCGAATATTTAAGTGGAACTTTGATTTAAAGTAACGTGTTTTGACGTGACGTCACAATTTTTAACTCCTTCCTCTCCCTGCACAAATGTGGGGACCCAACTCCCCACTAATTGCGTTACGTCATTCATGGACGGCCCCCAAGTTGGCATGCATCACACAAGAAAGTTTAACGCAAGAGAGGGGAACACAATGTCACTAGGCGGGTTAAATTTGTTACATTCTCTTGCGTGTTTTTAAAAACTAAGGAGCAATAGCTCTCTACCACTAACAACCTGTTTAACCGGCCTCTTTTTAGTAGGGTTAAACAGTCCTAAAAAATTTAGATGGTTAACTTGCCCTCAAAAAAACAAATTGTTTTACCTAAGTCTATTAATACATGAAATTTACTCTTTTGATAGTTTTTATTGTTGAAATCGCTAAGTCGACGGGCATTGCACAAGAGAGTTAAACACAAGTGTTGGTGCCATTAAAGGCGCTTTGATGTCACTACCCAATGATGTGAGGCGAAAATTTCCAGTTGGTTCTCAAGACTTGGAAAAAATGGAATGTTAATGTTTTTTCCTCTAAAAGTTTAACGAATCCTTAAAAATGAGCGATCTTATCATTATCAACTTTACTCTCACCTGTTTTATATATGTTAGATTTTACAATATCTTTCCTTCCCTGCTTTCTGTAAGCTGTTAGAACCGATGAGATAATGTAACAAATTTAGTAACACTAGCCCCGCACTGTCCATTTCTGACATCAATTCCATAGCCGCTTGACAACCAAACAAATTCACATAAAAATTTAAAAAAAAACAAAGGCGCCAATTTTGTGATTTTTCCCTTGATTTTAAAAAATCCCATATTATTATTCAGTCATCAAATAGGGGCGAGCGCGAAAGCAGGGGTGAGGGGGGGGTCTTCGAAAAAGGGCATTTTGCGTACGGGGGTAGGGGGTCCTCCATTGATGTGTATGTACGCAAAACAAATTTAATTTGCATAATACAAGACCTAATAGCTTTAACACCTCAGACTGCAAACGGCATTCTTGACTGACTGAATCAAGACTGATATTAGTGATCTGCAATAACGTTTTATATTTGAATGCAAACGTTAAAAATAATTTAATATTTGATTCAGACCAAACGTTCACGCATTGCTAAAGTATATCTGTCTCATTTATATTTCCATTTCTTGAAATTAGTAGAATTTCTCTTTCGCCTACCGGTGCCTCAGCCGTTACATAAACATAACGGGATGGCGATCTCACTGCTTATATTCTATATTATCAGTTTTTTGGCAGTCCACAAATGACGTCACGCGATTTTTGCATATTTTACCCCCCCCCCCTTTCACGTTTGTCGGACTTCGTAACAAAAAATTAGACCCCCTTTCCATTATGACGTCAAAAAGCTTTGACCACCCCACCCTACCTAAAAGCCATTTTTTCTAATTGAAAATAAGCGTGTTTCAAATTAATTATTTATTATCATATAAATATGTATTTAGTGTAAGGCTGCACTCTAATATCGCAACACGTGAAGCCATTGAAAACATCAATAAATAAATTACAAGCCATCAAATATTTTAGGGGAACTTTATTTCAAGTTGCGCATTTTGATGTGACAACATATTTCTTAAACACCCCCTCACCCTCTTCATACATCGTCACAAAAGCGTGACCCCCCCACCCTCCATGGTGAGTGACGTCAATTATGGATGGCCCCAAAGAGTAAACCAATATCTTTTGACTCTAGCTTAAAATTACTTTTTCAACGGGGGGTGGGGAGCAAATATGTATGTACGCATAGGGGGGGGGGGTACGAAAAATACGACAATTTTTGCATATGTAATATATGGATGGCCAGGATTATATTTATTTTTTAGATTTAATGGTAGTTGTTTTTAGATCTGACAAAATAGAAAATTACTTTTGTTAAACATTGTTATGGATGAATAGAAGTTTGAGGTTAACCGGTCCAGATTAAACAGGACAGGTCCTGCTCTTAGGGCCATTCACTTGTTAACAACCTTATTCATGATTCTGTCTGATATATTTTAGTAATGATGCATTTAATTCTTTATATGTGAAACTCTTTACAGGCCTACTCTAGAGGCAACAGGGGCTAGACCAAGAAAGCCATGTAACTGCACAAAATCTCAGTGTTTAAAGTTGTAAGTAGCAATTCAGTTTATCTTTATTTTGAATAATAAAGAAAATAATTTTCAAAATATAAAAATCACCATTTTAATTCACATAAAATTTAGCAAAATTAGGGATATTAAATACTTTAAAAAAATTATTAAATTTTAAAGCCATGATCTTTGTTGTTTAATGTAAAGTAATTGAATATATTGTTTCAGATATTGTGATTGCTTTGCAAATGGAGAGTTTTGTCAAAATTGCAACTGTACCAACTGTGCTAACAACCTAGAACATGAAGAGGAAAGGTCTAAGGCAATTAAATCGTGCCTAGACAGAAATCCTCAAGCATTTCATCCTAAAATTGGTTAGTAATAAGTACGAAAATAATGAGATAATTTTGTATGTGATTATACTTGATTATTTGGATTGGAAAGAGCTATTAAATATTTGCCATGCTTCAATTTTATTTTTTTAACTGCTGAAAGAGTTTTCAATTTGATTAGTCCATCTCAATAAGAAAATTTTTTGCAATAGACTAAAGATTTAAATTTTATCTCTGAACTGCTCTGTATGGGTCAGGCATCATGTGCGTTTTCACGACACTTGATATATTACAGTAGAAGTCCGATAATCTGGCACATTCGGGACCGGCTCGGTGCCGGACTACCGAAAATTCTAGTCTATCGAGGGCTGCCTTTGTTTTTTTAACTACATACAAACTTCATACATATATAAATCGTAATCGTTTCAAAAGTTACGTACGTCACTACAGATGTACTGTAATACGGTAGAGAGTACTGATACACAGTTTACTGCAATGTGAAAGGACACAAAACAGTAAAGCACACAAAAATGGCGAAGACGCTTCATATTGATTAACTGCTGCACTGCACCTGTATTTGTTGTGGCAACTGAGACTAGACGGCCGCTTATTTTTTCCGAACAATACCAAGCGTTTCCGGATGATCCCGAACTACCCCGAAAACTTCAGAATAGCTCTCGAGCGTTTTTATTTGCTTTAACACTTAAAGTTGCATAAGGTTTTCAATAACTCATTCGCTGAATGCGACATACCCCCCTCGCTACTAATGCGCCCGAATGCGACATGACACCTACCAACGCTCATGCATCACGCGACCTTGCGAGAAGCATCTTTACCGTGCGAATAGCCTTCAATAGCTCTCCGCTTTTTGAAAAGTAGAAACCTCGCTGATTTTGTTTAACAAAAAGGGATTTTTATATCATTTACGGTTCGAAAGTTGTGTGGTTTAGAAGTCGGACTATGTTTGGTGAAATTTGAACGTGTGGTTTCTGAATATTTTTATGCAATGGCCTTTCATTTTCTTGACTATTTAATTGCTGATGCAACGTCTAATTATGCAGCAGTTAATAACTCAAACAATGAGGAAGAATAGACTTTGATAGTGATACTGATATTACTGATAATAATAATAATAACTGATCCGAATCAAGCTAACGAGAGTGATGGAGACACTGACACTGTCTCTAAATCTTGGTCACACAAGTTGATCAGTTTTACAGACAAGCTATATAATTTTAATGAAATAATAGGGGAAATCATTTTCTCCCTACTGACAGCAGTCCCATAGACTACTTCAAGCTTTTCTTGAACTCTGCCATAAGAGTTGTTAAATGCTGAAACAAACAATACGCGGAGCCGCAGCAAACAGCCAGAAAGACACCTTGTGGAAGGAGGTTACTAATGAGGACATATATAAATTCCTCTACATCAATATCATGATTAGAATCAAGTAACCAATTACAAAATTGAATTTGTCAGTGGATAAGATGTTTCTCACAGTTGCATAAGACAATAAAACAATAAAAAGTGACAAACAAAGGAGGTCGATGCCCAAAAACAGTGATGTAAATTTTCAAAAAACACTTTTCCAGATTTATATAAAATATATTTGTGAATAAAAGTGCATCAACCTATACATTTTTTAAAAGCTCATGCAATTTTCTTTCTTTTGGTGCATGTTTTGTTATTTTAAATGTTCATTTAGATGTTTAAAAATATTTTTATATAACATGGGGGTGCATGTTCTTGAGAGTAATCTCCCTTTGCTTAGTACTTCAGGGGGTGTTTTGGTTTTTGTGCTTAGTAGCAAATGAGATAATCTTCCGCCTCATTCCCATAAGGATTTCCCGTATTACGATCAACTAGTTAGAAATTTAAAAAATTGCGTAAAATCCATTTATAATATTGTCATACTGACTTTATTTTTTTTGGCTAAGAATGGTTATTTTATGCATCCAAAACACTGTTTTGAGTTAAATACTATATTTACCTGTAGTTCAGTACTATAATTTTTATAATAAAGTATAGGAAAATCGCTTCCTAAAAAAACCTGTAAAAACTACTGAACATCACGAATCGAGCAATAACAATAGCGCGGGCACCTGCCGCCACTGCCGGAAGTCAAATACATCATTTTTCAAGCATTGATGCGTTTTTAATTTCTGGGATCTCATTTCTAACGAGAGTGGTATCTAGGGACACTTAAGGGATAGCGGGGAGGGACACATTACAATGCTTTGCTACTTTAAGAGTTAAAGACACACTTTTGGAAAAAAACAAAAAAATTTTAATTTTCGAAAGCGATGCCGGACGATTGGGCATTCTGGACTGTTGGATGCCAGACTAATGTACTTCTACTGTAATTTAATTTTCATTTTGATCATTACACATCTTGCAAATAAAATATTTAATAGGTTCCAACATTTATTAATTAGGTTGTTTATAATTTTGAGGACCCGTTAACATTGAAAACAAAAAAAGAGAGAGACTGTTTGACTGTCTGGTCCATATTTTTCCTTAATTTTTTGTTAGAACAAACAAGAGAATGTATAAAATTTTTGCCTTGTGTCGTCTGATGGTGACAACAAAGCGCTTGTGATGTCACAGCTGCTTGTGTCAGCTCTCATACCCTGTGCTTCTTTTCCAACGCACACGAAATACATTTATAGAAAACATCAAATTTTATAATTTATATCCATGTGTATATTATTTATATACTGGAATATTACATAAACACTTTGATGTCAACGTTCCTCGCATATTGGTTCTGGTATTTGTCGTCACACAACAAACAATTAACTCCAGGTAATAAGCTAATACCGACTAATTGAAGTTACGGAGATTATAATTTTATTTACAAATATTGACTTAGCTCATACATTAAAAAATATGCATGGCTTTATATGCGTAAAGTTATTGGTTTATTTTTAACAAATATTTTTGCAAAGTATGTCTTATTCTTGAAAAAAAAGGCTCTGTCTGTTTTGTAACAGGTATGCCGAAAACGCTCAGTATCAAGAGGATTAATTTTACTAGAATTATGAACTAGTATCAGAACATTTCACCCTTATTACTGTCTGCCATCCCACATATTGCAACCCAGGGGTAGGGTGTTTTGTAAGACTTACTGGTTTTGTTGTTTATTATGGAAAACTCAACCACAAAGACGTCATAGTTCTCTACTTACACTCCTTTAAAAATTATTTGATCCCAGTTTTTAAATAAAAAGGAAACACAAAACAAGCATTTAACTGTAGTGTTTTGATGAGATCAAATTGTGTGAATTATGTAGTAGGTTACTCCCCCCATTGATAAAAGTGGCAGCATACCAGAGCTAACACTTGAGCGATGGGTACATCAAAGGTTCATTTGAATATTCCGGTATATAAATAATACACATATCATTACTGATAGTCAAGTTTGGCTAATGAATGATATAACAAAAATTTGCATAGTTGTAGAAACAGTACTAGAGTTAAGCCGAAATGCTTTTGATGTTAACAGCGGGCAAGGCTGGAAGTGTTACTATTTATATGACAAGAGTCATTTGATAGATGCAGAAAAGAAACCAGACTGGTTAACTGGCCCTCAAATTCGACTTTGGTCTTAACTCTTAAAGTGACAGTACATGCACGTTAAAGGCATTTGAGTTAATTTTAACAAATTGTTATAAAATTTGATGTTTTCTAAAAATGTGATTGCATTGGAAAAGAGAACAGGAGTATATTGTCTTGTGCGCTTCAAAACACAGTAAATTTGAGGGCCAGTTAACATAGTAAATTCGGTGAGTTAACTATTGAAAAAAAAAAAAAGCATTTGTAAATATCCGAAATTATTATCACTGTTTCCTTTTTTCATTTTTTTTTCTTTTCGATCCGCTGCTATGATGTGCATCACATGAGAAATGTCAACTAAGGGATGAGGCATGGTAAAGTGTTATATTCTCTTGTGAGTTTTAAAAACTAAAGAACCGATTACTCATTTAGTTGACAGGCACCCAGCAAGACAGCTTAACCTTAACATTAAGCAAGAGAGCGGCATTGTCTTCACATGCGCTTTGATGTCCCCATGTCGAAGGACGCCAGGCAAAAATTCGATACATTCTCTTGTTGTTTCTCATGAGTTAAGGAAATATATGGACTGAGTGGTTCACTGGTTAATTGTCCTTTTTTTGAATCAGTCCTCAAAGACGAATGATCTAAACAACCTTACAATCCACACACAAATACAGTATATTGTCATTTCTTATTTATATCATTACAGGGAAAGCAAAAGATGTTGAGGGTAACCGGCGGCACACTAAGGGTTGTAACTGTAAACGCTCTGGCTGCCTAAAAAACTACTGTGAATGTTACGAGGTAAAATAATGACATGTTAACTTTTTTTCACTGTTATACACATCACCATACTGGGGCCAGTTGAATGTATTTATTATCCAATATTCAGCTCTAATACA
Organism: Radix auricularia; assembly: GCA_002072015.1. Classification (NCBI taxonomy): domain Eukaryota; kingdom Metazoa; phylum Mollusca; class Gastropoda; family Lymnaeidae; genus Radix; species Radix auricularia. The sequence goes on along the minus strand of MUZC01000055.1, from coordinate 103,789 downwards.
TCATTTTAAAAATGGGAAAAGTACTGATTTTTTTTTTGTGGGGTTGGAATCTGGTTGTTTTAGTGGTCTGTTTTTATACAAAGGGGAGTGTTGGCCATCAACTGTCAGTCACTGTCAAGTTTCTCTAAATCTTGTTATTCCTGATTAAAATGTTACAAAACATGCTATACTTAAACAGAACCACCAGGTTTACTGTGATATCTTGAATTTTAAGAATGTTTAACAATTTTAAAGACATAATGACAAAATCACAATTGTTTTTAGTTTAGGTTTGTCAGGATGCAAAAAAAAAAGTTTTACATATTTTTTAAAAATGAATACAGAGTAGATGTTTCAATTGAAAAAATATGAAAAGTGTGATAAAAGTAACCTTATTCAATTTTGTAAAAACTAACAAATGTTTATAAATAGATTTTCAAATTGGCAGTTATGATAATTAACAATTGTCTCATCTAAACATATTGTAAAAAATTAAAACTGGTGAAAAGTTTTTATAATTATAAAATAAATAGCAATAGAGTATCTAAATAAAGTTTTAAATTGGAAATAAGGAAAATCAAAATTAAACATAGATGTTTTAAAGAAATATCCTAAAAGGGATTACTTTTTAACACTAAAATTGAGATTTCCAACATCTTCAATTAGTATAAAAAAGTTAGTCAAGAGTAATCTGGAAGTTGATATATGGAAAATATTTATTGACAATCATTTAAACTAGTTGTTAAACTGACAGGAGAAAAGTTTTTTAAAGTCTGATGTCCTTAGTTGCATGTCTGAAAATTTTGAATATTTACTTGCTCTGCCTTGAGTTCCACAATTCAAAAATCTGTGAGATAAAAAACATATATAACAAAATGTAGAAATAACTAAAAATACTACTAAACTGTACCAGTTTCTATATTCTGTGTTTTTTTCAAAAGCATATCAAAATAAAAATGTCCAACATTGCTCTGTTATGACAAAGAACAAATACTGTAGCGTAGGGCTGCGAAAATTACAGATTAATTTCTCGATTAATCATAGTGACTAAAATTAAAGAAATGTTTTGTTTGAAAATTCGATTTATTAATAAATATTTAATAATTTATCATAGATTGTCATTTTACGTACAAACTACTCCATTTAAAGAACGGACTCTGAGAGTTTGAACTTAAAAATAACCTGTTTTATAACCATTGTTTTTAATTAATTAAAAATAACAAAATTTAAATTCATTGACACTATTTTGAACTACTTATATTTAAATATATCTCCTAAAAATATTATATTTTTTAATTAAATTAAATAAAATACTTTGGTTATGGGCATTTTTTTAAAAGCCATAATATGGCTCAAAATTGGAAGGAAAACGGCATATTGAAGAAAAAAAAAGGGATTATGAGGTCTTAGAAAAAAAATCATAACTTTTGAACCACTTGGGATGAAAAGATGTTCTTTATCTTTTTGTTAATCATCAAACAATTTCTATACAGCTACATTACTTTTATATTTAAAAATTAATTTGCAATTTTCATCCAAGTGCCTAAATTTTAATGCGTTATTTAACTTATTTTTTTATTGCTAACTATATTAAAAAAAAAAAATATATAACAAAAAAAATTTAATTGCCTGTTGTTTATTACGTCCCATGAAATTTTCAGTTTAATGACTTCATACATCTTTATTTTAAGCTTTAACAAAATTATCGATTAATTAATCGATAATTTTTCAAAAGTTAACGATTCAATTTAATTTAATCGATAACAGCCCTACTGTAGCGGGTTAGTGTCAGCTTATAACAAAGTTTTTAGCATAAAGTTTAAAGACTCCTGAAATCATTATTAACTATCTGTTATTTGTTTACAACAATATGTTTTAGCAGCATCTATAGTTGAAAAATTATTTTAATATTTTTCAGGCTAAAATCATGTGCTCAAATTTCTGTAAGTGTATCGGATGCAAAAACTTTGAGGAAAGTCCTGAAAGAAAGACACTAATGCATCTTGCTGATGCTGCTGAAGTACGTGTCCAACAACAGACAGCAGCCAAAACAAAGCTTTCATCACAGATATCATGTGTGCCGTCAAGACCACCAACTGCTCCTGCTAGTGGAGAAAGGTATGTTAATTTAATAAAGTGACAGCAGCTAAGTTTAAGTTGTATCTGCCTTGAAAATGGCAGAAATCAATAAAGATTAAAGTTTAATCAACAAAACAATTAAATGAGTTAATGGTGCTCAAGGATAAATATGCAAAATAATGCTTTTCATCAATCACTATGGAATAAAATATAACTATACTAGCAAAATACCAGCGCTATGCTGCATAAGTTACGATTAAAAGTTAGCGTTGAAAATCTGCTTAACTTTTATCGATTAATTATTCGGTAATTTCTCAAAAGTTAACGATTAAATTTAAATTAATCGATAACAGCCCTCCTAAAAGCTTTAAATGTTTTCAGCAAAAAAATTTGGGTCCTAGCCCTGAATGAACAGACATTTAAAAAACATTATAGAATTTTATACTGATATCGGTGCCGATTTATCGTCTGGCTGATATATAGGTAGACCCATAGTTTTTATATTACGCATTTAAGGAAAAAACTACATTTGTGGCCTCGACCCACCCATGATTTGGAATTTAAAAACTCTCCAATTATTGCCATAAGAGTGTACTAAACAACTTTCCAGTTTCATGCCTCTACCTACACGGGAAATTGGATAATTCTTGATGAGTCAGTCAGTCAGTGAGGGCTTTGCCTTTTATTAATATAGAAGATCCTGGAAGTGTTGAAAAAAGAAAAAAAAATAGGGACAAAATTTAAGCTGACATTATAAATATAAAATTGATCATGCTCATCTAAATTAAAATGTGAATTTTTTTTTCTTTATTTAAACATTTTCACATCACATTCACAAAATTGAATCTCCTAATTTGGTTTGATTGCTAACTTAGATAATTAAAATTTTTCTAATCTAAAAATTACTAAAATTTAACTCAATGTGATTTATCTAAGATGGCTTTAGCAAGTTGTATCTCACTGAAACAAATCTGTACTTGAAAAACTGTTCCAGACTTATTTTTTCCTTTGTTAATTTGCGTCAGAACAGTTTTTCAAGTAGGTCTTTGAATCGTGTTAAAAAAATAATCAAATTGTGCCTTGTTAAAAGAAAAAAACAAACTAACACTTTCCACAGACTGCCGTTTGCCTTGATAACATCTGATGTTGCTGAGGCCACTTCAGCATGCCTGCTTGCACAAGCAGAAGAGGCGGAAAGGATGAAGATGCCAGCAGTAGTTCAGGAGAGGATGGTTATTGAAGAATTTGGACGTTGCCTTATGCAGATCATAGACTCTGCCAACAGGACAAGAAGTTAGTGAAACTGAATACAAATCCTTTGTGATCTCAGCCTGTATTTTATAAAATTAAGTTTTGCTGTCTTCATCTTGGTTTATTCGAAGAAATTTTATTATGAAATTATAAAATTCAATATATTAAAAAATATTAAGGGACATTATAGTGTAGAACACATTAAAAAAATTGAATAAAAAAAGTTTTTTATTATTGGTGCTTAAGGCACACATTTAAAAAAAAATAATACAGAAAGTAAATATATTAAGACACAAGTAGTTTTATTTCTAAAAAAGAAAGGTTAAAAGAATGCCAAGTTTGATGATAATTATTTAAAATATACTTATAAAAATACAATTTTGCTACTGGAATGTCCAGAGTTTTTTTTAGCAACAGGAGCAGTGAGTGAGCACTTACTAACATTTTTCATTAAATTGAATCTTAAATATGATTTAGCAGGAAGTACAGAATATTTTTATTGTCACTTTCAGCTGCTAACTCTGTGGCGTGAAGAAAACTAATATAAGTTAGTTATACACAGAAATCGAAACCATTGGAGTACTGCATATGGACTGTCCAGCAGTTGGATGATAAAACTCTCCAAAATTACTAAAGAAATTCATACCTACATCCAGAAATTGGAAGTTCTTCAGTCTCACACAGGATATTGAGATTATATAAGAATAAGAATCTTCAAAAATGCACACTGGTGTATGAAAGATACTGGAACATGCCTCATAATGTTCTCTGGGTCATCTGCGAGTTACTAAGAACTCTAGGTAGGATCTAGTCCTAAGAATGGTCAAGCTTAACTGCTAAAGTTTTAATTTTAAAAATACAGGAAGGGTTCTTTTACATTTGGATGATGTCCAAACTGGCTAGCTACTCAGCACCTCAATGACATTTTGGGATATGTGTTATTCAATGAATTTAGCATCAGATGTTGTGGGCTATCAACTTATATAAAATGATAATTATTGAATGATAAATTTTTAAACAATCCCTTCATTGAAATACCTGGGTAACCAAAAGCTCTTCAAAGTATGTGATGGAATTTTTTAATGTGTATTTTTGAAGGCAGCCTTAAATTTTGTAAACCTGGAGATTTGCTTTAAAAGGTTTCTTATGAAATTTAAAAAAAAAAGATTTTTAGCTAGATTACTGCAGTGTTGGTTCCTTTTTTTTTTTTTGCAAGTAGTATGCAATATTTGCATTAATCATGGTGTAGACAGCGAGGAGTATTTTTTTATTCCTGCAGACTTAACTCTCAGAAATGTGTCCATGGTCAATTTAAACCGCTCTAACCCTCTCACCCCTGAATAAAATATTCATGTCCACCCTTATTCAAGCCTTGCAATTTAAGCTCCTCTTGTCCAAAAAATTGAGCTACACTTACAGAGAGGGTTTTGGCTCCTAACATAAAAATAAGAGTTCTATAGTCTTTTACATAGACTTCGCAAAGTGAAACAAGGTTTAACTTTATAAGTCAGCCCTGAACTACAAGGGTGCCAAAGTGAGGCTTATGATGTTATTTAGTAAGCTGTAATAAATGGGGTCAGCCAAATTTATAGTTTCTCCCCAGGCACAAAAACCCTAGCTATGCCTCTGAGTCATTGGCCATCTTTGTGCTAGATAAAGCCATATGTTTTTATCTGTTTTTCACAGAATTTTCTGGAAAATTATTTAAAGAGATAATTTTATGATATGAAAACACTTGTTCCTTGCTAATGATGTTCTTGAGGCTCACTGGAGTTGCAATATTAAATTTTCTAGAATATTGATTAAACTATCAAATTATCCATTCTAAACTGCTAGTATTCAAATAGTGAATAATAATAATAACTTAGCATCATAATTGTTCCTTTTCCTTGCCTTAATTTCTAACACATTTGATGAGGGTTACATCTAACCTTTTTTAGCAGGACTTGGGGACTTTTAAGTGTATTTAGCAGCAGCAGCTCAAATGTGCAAGTCTTGTATAGCACCAGGATCAGTGGGTGGGCTCTTGCTTGCATTTTTATGGTAGGGTTTTAATTGATTGTGAGTCTGGCAATTATTGGTGCACACTATGATTATGATGGTTGGTTCCAAGGTGCCACATTTTTTCATGACATCCTTGTCATAGAAACAATGGCAAGGATAATAAAGGTTCAGCGATGCTTTATTCTAGTATGCACCTGTCTTACTAAGTCTTTCCTATATTCCATGTCTATCATGGATGGTGTTTTATTTACCAGAGACAGTGTTTTAATGTCAAACACTGTCTTTAACTTTAAAACTAATTAAGATTTTTATATTGAATGTAATGTTTGATATTAAAATTGTTTGCAAAGATTTCTCAAGTCCACTATGTGGCTTGAAATGATTTAATTTTATTCTTAAATATATCTTATAGAATATTCTAAACAACATTGAAGGGATGCATTTTTTGTTTCCATGCAGCAAAATTTTATAATTTGGGGCAAAATTGTATAATTTGAGACATTTCACATCTTTATTGAGTTGTGGTTGGAACTGTACCAGCAGATTAAATTACCAGCAGATTAAATATAAATAGCCCAATATTGAATAAACTTCCTTTTTTGTGTGGTATCTTTTTGAATGTTATCTAAATTCTCTGATTTTTCTTAAGTAATAGATTGAAAAGTGCAATTCTATTTTTTTTTATATACACTGGCCAGGTTAATTTTTCATCTATTAGATTAAAGGTAACCTTCACAAAGAAGTAAGACTTAGCAGAATTTCAAGCTTAGGTTATGTGAATTACCTTTGAAATAATGAAGCAGCACTTCATATATAAATGAATTATCTTGAAACCAAAATTAAGGAGACTGAATTGTAGAAAAGTTCAGAGAGCCTATACTTTGATCTGTTCTTCATGCCATATTTATTTGTACAAAGGCTTTGCAAGGATTCCACCACGGTGTAAATAGATCTGTCCTTGGTATGTACAAATTATATATAATGAGCCATAATAGAGAATAATTTTATCCTAGCATTGTTACCAATGAAATAATTGTTCATGTTACCTGTAGTAAAGCTAATGTTTCCAGAGCAATCTTGAACTTAAAATGATGTTAAGTTAAGAATAAATACCATAGGATGTTAATGACAAATGTTTTTAGAGAAATTTTTAGACATTTTTCTTTCTCTAGTAGATGGGTGATGCACTGTTTTTTTATTTTATACAGTGGTGTTTTTTTTTAATTTTTAAATGTATTATTTTTTTTAAAAAAACCAAATAAAATAATTGTATATTGTATAGGTAGATAGTTCAGTTCTATTGGTAAAATAATATTCCCAATTCATAAAAGCTTTGACTTCTGTAGGCTAAGACCAGAAAAGGTCATATTGGATCAGAGAACTGGCATAGCCATTTATTTCCTCAGACAGAAAGTATATCAACTTAGTGTGTGTATTTAAATTTAATTTAAATTAAATGAAAATTATCATTGTATTGAAATAACAAAATATATGTCCTCATTATTGGCATATGTCAATATAACTAGTTAAATTATTTATGCTCAATTGAAATTAATTTTTTCAGAAGAAAATTGCTTTGATTTTCTCTTTATCAACCATTTTTTAAAGTGGATAGACTTCATAAAAAAATTGCCATTGCTTTTTTGCACAATTTGAGAGACCTATAAACTTCACCAATTACCAGTACCTGTCTAAATTAAAAGTTTATTTTTTTTCCCTAAACATTTTATGAGTTTATTATCTGCCACTTATTATAGCTGTAAAATACAAAATGTGATTTAAAATAAACAATAAATGAAATGCTTACAAAGAAAAGCAGCCAAATATTTTACTATGGTTTATTCTATTAAGTTGTTGATGTCATAATATAGCTTTTGTTTATTTTGTTTATGTGCTGTAAATGTAAAACTAAAAGGAAGGAATTTGGTACGTGTCTTTCTAAAACAAAAATAGAAACCATTAATTCATCATTGTTAGTAACATCTGGCCCGTCCTTTTGAAACCAGGAGTCAGACCTGTTCCTGCTTACAATCTGCTCTTCTTGTTTTTGCCAGCTGCTCCTAGCGGTGCGAGCCTTAACTTAAACAACGTCCACATTCTCCCCAGTTTTATTCAGAGACCATTTCAGAAACTGAACATGTACTTTTTTTAAAAATTTTTTTTTTATAAAGAACCATTTTAATAAGCCTGTTTTTTTTTCTTGGCTTTTATTGAATGTCTTAGCAGCAGTGTTGTTGGGCCTGGTCTTCTCCAAATATTCTAGTTCACTTTCAAGCATTGAAGGCTTTAGTAGCAGTTTTATTTGACTAATTCTATGCCAAATATTCTAGTTCAGAGGTATCAAAGTACCCGTTGAGGGTCGGGTTACTCCGAAGCGACCGTTTCGTCCCCCTCAATTAACTAGCAACGCTGTTGAGCGGTGCCGGTTTAGGGCCAGGAGCGCCAGTACGGAATAGCAAAAAGTACCGCTAGGAAACGCTTTTGGTCGCCAGCTCTGAGGAAACCTTCCGGTGGGGTTTAAACCCTAGTTAGGTCAGTGATGATCCCCACGCTTTGCGGCGATCTAAACTATATAGACTCGTAAGCTTTGCCGTGGTGGCGCCAAAGTGATACTATGTTGATAGCGAGTCACAGTAGGGAAATTCCACACCTCCCTCGGGAGGCACACTTTAGTGGGAGGCGTTTTCGGCCCAGTGCCCTGGACGCCCAGGCTGCCGCTTGTAGCAGCGACCGCTCCGGGGGGGCTTCTCAGTCTTTACGTCCCTTAGGGGGCCAGAGGGCTGAGGGGGTTTTCCGGGAAGCCCCATGAAGAGCGCAGGCTCGGGACTGCTGATTTTCTTCCACATGTAGGATTTTCAGTTCAGTGGTAGCAAACCTTTTTGGGGCTGTCATTGAGTCGTGGCCAAAATTCAACCAAAGCACACTTATTTATAGCAAAGTGCCAACAATCAAGTGAAACTTTAAAATGGGGGTCTGGCATAGCTGGTTTGATTAAGGAAGTAATGATGAGGCTCGGGGTGACATTTGTGACACATGTGCCACAGGTTCACCATCACTTTTATAAGTTGAGATTAATTTCAATTCTTGAAAGTCTTAGCTAGTATCAGGGTCTTTTGACTTAGTCTATGCCAAACATTTCAGATTGACTTCAATTCTTGAAAGTCTTAGTTAGTATCAGATTTCCATTAGGGACTTAACTGTGTTCCACTTCTTTCCTTTTCAATTTTAAAAGAAATGGTTCCTCATTCAGTCGGTTTTCTATGTCTAACATTTCTGCTGCAATTACTTAACTTAAAGCGATCCAAAATAGTTGTCAACTGTTATCACAGTATGACTGTTTAAAAGTCTTCAAGGTCTCCAGACAACTTTTAATTTTTAGATTGCATGTGATGCCAATAGATTAATTTTTGCTGATTTTGGTGAAAAATGTAAGATGCAATTCCTTGAACTTGAAGGCTATAGATAAAAGACCTAGCCCCAACAGCCGACGAATTTCTATGGTAGTAAAAGTTTTCTTTTATGTGAAGCTCGTTAGCTCACTAAAATTGGTACAGTAATTAAATTATATTAAGTTTTAGAATTAATTGCAATATTATTGACACATTAAAATAATGTATTCGGCCGTGTCAATAATTAACTAAGTTCATTTGCAGTAGTTGTAGTATTACTAATTTTACTGTGTCAATAATTAACTTATAGTTCGTTTGCAGTAGTTGTAGTATTACTAATTTTACTGTGTCGCGGCACTGCCTGCTTTGCCCTCTTTCCTAACGATGTCTCTGCCGCAATCTCCGGCTTTGTTCCTTTTGGATAATTTTTCCAAAATATTTTGAATCTTCGAGTTACCTTAGGATCAATTTTCTCTTTAAGCTGCGCAGCTGTTTGGCCGCCTAGATATCTGACCAACGCCATGCAGCAATTTGGGATTACCGCACCGCAATTTAAAAATATTGAAAAGAAAAAATAACTAAAAATAAATGAAAGATGTACAAATTTGGACACACGTTTTCTTGTTTGCACACGGACGAGAAACCTTAGAGGGAACATTGCTTAGGAGGTTAGCTATTGTACTTGGAGACCAGCTGGTTAAAGTAATGGTTATTGTGCCAAGTCAGTGACCTCTAAGTCAAGGTTATTGTGCCAAGTCAGTGACATCTAAGTCAAGGTTATTGTACCAGTCAGTGTAGCACAAAGTCAAGGTTATTGTACCAGTCAGTGTAGCACAAAGTCAAGGCTATTGTGAAAAGTCAGTGTAGCACAAAGTCAAGGTTTTTGTGCCAAGTCACTGTACTATTAAGTCAAGGTTATTGTACTAAGTCATTGTAGCACAAAGTCAAGGTTATTGTACTAAGTCAGTGTATCACAAAGTCAAGGTTATTGTGCCAAGTCAGTGTACCACAAAGTCAAGGTTATTGTGCCAAGTCAGTGTACCACAAAGTCAAGGTTACTGTGCCAATTCAGTGTACCACAAAGTCAAGGTTATTGTGCCAAGTCAGTGCACCACAAAGTCAAGGTTATTGTGCCAAGTCAGTGTACCACAAAGTCAAGGTTATTGTGCCAAGTCAGTGTACTATTAAGTCCAGGTTTATTGTGCCAAGTCATTGTAGCACAAAGTCAAGGTTATTGTGTAGAGTAGTAGAGTGCTGTGCAAACAGAAAAGATTCTCTACAGAGAAGAGTTTCATTGATTGACTGAGGTCAATGGAATTGTCCTATATCAACCAATCTGAAAAGACCACCCCAATTTTCCGATGCCACATACCCCCATGCAATATTCCCACGTTTTGTCGGGTGTTGCGCAAAATACAAAAACAAACAAACTCGCGTGCAAAGTTTCACAGTGCAACATTTTGTGTGTGCAAATTTTTTGACATGACGTACTAAGTATGCATTAATCAGACCGAAAACTTCATGTAACTTACCCTATATAATAAAATGCAATTTTATGTGCGGTCATCGATAGCGATTGGTCTCTCAAACTCCTAAAGACTCCAACAGCCAATCAGAAAAAAAATAATCTTATATTGACAAGTTTACGCAGACGTTCAAAGCGAGTTAGTTTTTGTGCAGTATTTTTTCCAAGACTTTATTTTGAGCGTGCGCTTTCAAAAATATTTTAGTTGTCAAGCTACGGTGCGCACATTTTCGTGTACGCATATTAAATTGAGCTGTGGCTTTTTTACGGGTACTTTCTTTAATTGATAGATACGTAAAACAATGTTTCATTACAATTGTCACACGATGCAAGGTTTAATTTTTTTTAAAATATATATTTTTAACGTGTAAATAAAGTTGTGAATTTTGTTCAATTTCGATATTAATTAAAAATTCTGATTATAATTCTGTAATTAGTGTGTGAATTTTACTTGGAAAGCGATGGCCCAACTCAAATATTTCTAATATAGAGATAGTCAGTGCTTTTTTCAGTGGGAACTCATGGGAACTGAGTTCCCATACCTTTTTTGCCCAGATTCGTGTATATTTATATAAATAGTCGGCATTTTACTTAAAACTCTGGAAGTTGTTTTAAAGCCTTATACGGTACCAGTATTATAATACAGAAGAATACATTTTTCCACATAAACTATATAGTCAGGTCGGTTTTTATTATAAACTCTTTGAGTCTCTCATTTCGTCCTTCAAATGTTGTAATGGAACATATTAGGATTCCGAGACCCAACATTCCAACCCCATTATTTTTTGGAAATCAAATCAATTTTAAAAGTGATGTAATTACAGCAGAATTTTTTTTTTTTTAAATCGTTATGAATAATTTTTAAATAAGCAACTGAAAAGTGTGTGTGTGTGTGGGGGGGGGGGGCAAAACAAATTATTCGTTAAACTAGTATATCTCGNTTCCCCCCCCCCCCCCCCCGCATGTGTTTATATTTACTGGAGTGACATTCCTCATTTTAATAGGCTTTTCACAAGTTAAATCTTATGATTAACATGTTTTTCTTAACATTATCATCTTCCCATGTTCTTGTCAAATCTATCGGATGACTCAAGATGAAAAGATCACTCTGCACGCCAGACTTCTAGTCTAGCCTTCAACTCTCTAAACTTACGGTGCATTTCATTTGAAGGCCCTAAATTTAGGCTACTGCTGTAGGCCACTTCCTGACTGCAGACTTCACAACAATGTTGACCTACTTTGGCAGGGGCTGTTGGTTCAATTGGGCGATCGCTGTCAGGTCTCCATGCGTGTGACCCCGATGATTGTGTCGGGGGGTGTGGGCGCAGCGTGGGGCACCAATCCTGTCGCTGATGTAAACAACGAGTTGGTCTCTCCTCTACTCCTCTCCTCACTAGTTGCTCATTTTTCTGTGGATTACCTCAACCGTCAAGCCCTAACACTTACACTACCACACACGACACAGGGTCACTTCAGGTAGCGTTCACTGCACGTTGTCAATCGGATCGGAGCCAACTCACTAACTCGCCAAGTAACTGTTGAGAGGATTTTCAGGAAGTTGACAGTTGTGTTTTAGCTGTAACTGTCGATATACGAAGTTTAAATCATTCTTGAAATATTGATGGAGCATTTCTGGATTTGATATAATATAATATTTAAATTCACGAAGACGCCCTCGAAGAATTTATAAATAAAGGTATGTCCTACTCTATTCGAAGAATCTATAAATAAAGGTATGTCATACTCTATTACCAAACACTAACTACACGACTTTGGTATGTTTCAATCCGCCCTGTAATAGGGCCTGTTCAGAATTGCCAAGTGAGAATCTCTATATAATTAATTATATTAGAGAAGGAGGAATGTTTTGCTTGTGTATTCCTAACCCATGTTTGGCGTATAGTGAATAGGTTATCAACCATAACACCTCCTAGGCCTAGGTCATTATTTAAGCCCATCTCATATTCATATAATTGATATATCGAGCTAAAATCCGAATATTTTTATGGTCAGTCTTAACTTTATATTTATTTCTTCTTAAACACTAAAGTGGAGAGGCGTAGAACTATTGGTTTACTCGTTCCACCCACTAAACGAATTCAACATGGTAATTACTATCATCTAAAGTACATGTATCAGATAAGTTTCGTATACACCATATGTCTATCCAACAGATGGGTGGGGTTGTATTAGTAATGCCAGATTTGTTTATATCTATAAGTTCATAAGTATGAGACTAAAAGATATTAGGCCCTAAACCGGAAAGGGAACAAGGTTCTATTACTATTCCTAACTGATGACACAATTTGTCATAATCGTCTGTATCAAGGCCAGCATTGACCAAGAGGCAGTGCTCGTGGGGTCGAAGCGGCACCAAATATTTCGACGCCTGGTCTTATTTGAACACACGATCGTGTCTTATCAGGCATGTCACTGATTACGTTGAACTCAAAGCAAGAGGCCATGCTATTTTGTCTATACCTGTGACGGGGTGGGGAAGGGGTGGACGCAAGGATTTGAATACTATTATTTGCGCTAGAGTTATTTTTTGTCCGTCAACCGTCAACTATTTGGTTGGACGAACTATAAAAGAAAACAATTTAGGGACACTCACTTCTAAATGCCAATAGACCCTGGGCAAAATAAAACTAGGGCTAGGGCTTATTTCAATGCGGTGTTAGTTCTATTTCCTTTCAATCTTAATGAGTTGTGCATTGCTTGCTTCACAATAGAGTAGTTTAGTCTATATAGATAACTTTGCACAGGGACTGAATTAAACACTACAAACACCGTTTACTTAAACAACCCTACAGTGCATGTACTGTTAGGTAACAGTTATACGTTAACTGAACTGTTTGGTTACAGTTATACGGTAACTGAACTGTTTGTTTACAATTAAACGTTATCTAAACTGTTTGGTTACAGTTACACACGTTATCTAAACTATTGGTTACAGTCACACGCTAACTGAACTGTTTGGTTACAGTTATACGGTTACTGAACTGTTTGGTTACAGTTAGACGTTTACTGAACTGTTTGGTTACAGTTATACGTTTACTGAACTGTTTGGTTACAGTTAGACGTTTACTGAACTGTTTGGTTACAGTTATACGTTAACTGAACTGTTTGGTTACAGTTATACGTTAACTGAACTGTTTGGTTACAGTTATACGTTAACTGAACTGTTTGGTTACAGTTACACGTTATCTGAACTGTTTGGTTACAGTTACACGTTATCTGAACTGTTTGGTTACAGTTAAACATTAACTGAACTGTTTGGTTACAGTCACACGCTAAGTGAACTGTTTGGTTACAGTTACACGTTTACTGAACTGTTTGGTTACAGTTAGACGTTTACTGAACTGTTTGGTTACAGTTAGACGTTTACTGAACTTTTTGGTTACAGTTATACGTTTACTGAACTGTTTGGTTACAGTTATACGTTAACTGAACTGTTTGGTTACAGTTATACGTTAACTGAACTGTTTGGTTACAGTTATACGTTATCTGAAGTGTTTCGTTAATCGTACCTGAACCTTTTTAAAAAAAATATTTTACGGTACAATGTCGTAGTGACAGGTAGTGAACGATTGCCTTGATCGATCGTCATTTCTTTGATCGATTAGTTTCTTTTTTATTGTTATGTTTCGAAATTGGGAATTTCCAACGCCATTAGTCACCCACAAACGTCAGGAATGCAGAGGTGAAATCGGAATGCTGTAACGTCATGGTCTAGTAATCAGGGTCGTGATCAGTGAAGGGTGACAAGATTTACTTGACTGCATCTGATGGAGTTTTAACGGCAGCGACACATCGACTCCTTTGTATTATATTGCTTGGAGTTAGCTTAATACACTTCCATTTAACACTCTTTAAATTAAATTTGTTTTAAAAAAAAAATGCTTTGAACTTTGTTGGTGCGGGGGTGGAGAGAGAAATAAAGGTTAGTGGGATGGTTACAAGCGGTATTAAAATAATGCGACTTATTAGTGGTAGTCAAGCTGGACAAATCCGTGGTAAAAATTGAATCCCAAATACAAAATGGTGACTCAAATGAGAACGAAGCGTTTGTCCTACCAACTCAACGTTGTCCTACCAACTCAACGTTGTCCTACCAACTCAACGTTGTCCTACCAACTCAACGTTGTCCTACCAACTCAGCGTTGTCCGACGAACTCAACGTTGTCCGACCAACTCAACGTTGTCCTACCAACTCAACGTTGTCCTACCAACTCAACGTTGTCCTACCAACTCAACGTCAACGGGCTCGGCCTCAACGGGAACTCGAACTGCCAGCATTGCAGCCTAGCCTCAGAAAATATCGTGCGCCTGTTGCCTTTGTGCTCCGCGCTGGACATAGCCGGAGGGGGGTTGTTAGGGTGGTGAGTGAATTCTTCACTCAGGCATTAAGATTAATACCCAGCAGATGGAGCATGTGGCCAGGTTTTAGCCAAATATTTAAGAGACCAATCTCAATCCTCTCAGAAAATGTTAAATAGTAGTGAATCACTTCATCCATTTTCTATTTCAGGTACAAAATATCAGGTTGATCCCACGTAGGCTGGCTGGCAATTATTTACAGCGATCACAAGCCACGCTCACATCAACAAGGAACTTGTTCATTTCTTGGATACTTTAGTTTTTCTGACCATGGGATGAGCAATCTGTTACCGTGTTGATCTTTTCCTAAACGTTCCGAACCAGGATGGATTAACTGAGCATAAACCCGGATGGATTAGCCGAGTAAATTCCAATTGTTGAAAAAAATACTGTGTAAAGCTAAGAATCTTTGATTAGATGTCATGATGTACTAAGTGGCTCGTGATGGGACTCTGCTTCAGCTTGGATCAAGAAGAGGAGAAGGCGAGGGCCAGGAGTGCAGCCATTGATCAGAGACTGAGGAAATGGGCCAAGGATGATGAAAATGTCATCAACATCTTGTTGCTGGGTAAGCTTTTTGATAGAGTTGAAGTTTATTATTATAATTATTAAAGCTATGAACAATATTCTCTCTAAGATTCGTTGGTACGTATGAAGAATAAAAAAAACACAAAAAACTCGCGTGCAAAGTTCCATAGCATCCATTTTTTGTGCAGTTATTTACAAAATTTGATGCGCGGTAATTCTAAACTGCTGCGCGGTGCCAGTGAAATAACTGCGCAGCCATGCAGTTTAAAGGTGAAAGTTTGCTATGACCCAAGTAAATACAGTGCATCAAAATTTGTTAAGGCTTCAATAATACAATCTAAGTTTTCACTAAAAAGACATAATTGATGCTGTATAGAAATATGACATTGTTATGACGTGTGTCATTAACTGAACGTGTGCCAGTGACATGACGTGTGCCAGTGACATGACGTGTGCCAGTGACATGACGTGTGCCAGTACCACGCTGAGGGCAGAACCGTGAGAGCGCCTAAAATACCGAAAGCAAAGACATTTAGATAACTTCATCAATGCTAAGACTACATTATCTGAATGCTTATCACGTAAATGCAATAGTGGTCGAGATAATAACATAATAGACTTATAACCTAGCTAATAGTAATAGACCTAAGACATTACTTTGGTAATGGAGTGTAGACATAACTCTGGTAATGGAGCTTAGACATAACTTTGGTAATAGAGCTTAAAAATAACTTTGATAATGGAGATTAGAAATAACTTTGGTTTTGGAGCTTAGAAATAACTTTGATAATGGAGATTAGAAATAACTTTGGTTTTGGAGCTTAGAAATAACTTTGGTAATGGAGCTTAGACATAACTAATGGAGCTTAGAAATAATATTGGTAATGAAGCTTAGAAATAACTTTGGTAATGGAGCTAAGAAATAACTTTGGAAATGGAGTTGGCTTGCTGACCAGTTGTAGATACCTCGCCTCTAACCCCCACCTAGGTGGATTTATTAGAAATCCCCTTGGTCCCATTTCTTAACAAACAGCGTTAAGTGTCCCCCCCCCCGGGGGCTGGTTCAATATTTTTACCCTCCCCACCCCCGACTTACTAAAAGTATCTTGCTTATGGCCGAATGAAAAGAAAAACCAAACCAATTGCCGCTCTGGATAGACTGCCGACACAACAGCACCCTTCTAACACCACTATCCCTCACTAACCTCGTAATGTTGCATACAACAAGTTGAGGCAACACATCATACTATGTTAGATGTACAGACGAAAGGAGCTTCAGCTCAAATTCGTGCATTAGTTATAATCGAATTCTCTTAAAGTTCGCCTTTACTATAGTGAGTGGCCGGATATGTTTTTATTTACAATCTCCCGGATCCGGATAGCTAGTCACAAATATTTGCCGGATGTCTCTTGATTTAAGTGTAGAAGTTAAAGGGGTTTACTTTACTACTTTCTATTTAGCATTTAATACTGTTTATTTAAGTATTTATGAGAGTATCTGCTATCTACAATGACAGTCTGTGACAGTGACACTGTCAACGAGGAACATTTTACCAGGAATGGAATGAACGAACTGTGTAGTGTGTTCAAAGCGAACTGTGTTGTACCGAGTGTGTACTGTTGTGTACTCAGCCTCCGCAACTAAGCGAATTAAAAAAAAATCGTTCATCAGCCGAACTTCTCTAATAGCGATGACGTGTATCTAATTTATATACCGGAATAATCAGAAGGCCCTTTGATGTCGCTCGCGTGTTTCTCTCGTATACTGCCGTAACACAACAAAAAATGAACTCCGAGTAATAAGCTTATATCGACTAATTGAATTTACGTTTAACAGGACCGGTCCCAATCTCAGAACCGGTTAACCGTTAACAACCTTAATAAAATCTGTTCTTTTATTCAATTAATTAAATTTGATTTCAAATAATTCTTAACTACATTGATATCCGGATCCGGAATAAATCTGCCGTATTTGGCAAATCCGGACGGTGCCCGGATATCCGGCCCGAATATCCGACATGACGGATATTCGGCCTCCCGCTAGTTTACGTTGGTCAACTGATTTTCACCAAGTAACGCTGCACCAGGAAAAAACCCCAAACGAATCCCAGAGCTTGTAACATTGTAAACATGGAGTTTTCACATGGTAAACAAAGGGTTCTCACAACGGTGTCAAATGTGCCTTTTGAACTTGTCATTTGAACCTCGTCATTGATACTGCCGTCAATTCCTGTTGTACGACATATCCGAGCTGCGTGTCTTTGACCAACAAAACAGCGTCCACAGGGCGGGCTGTTGTAATACTGGGTGGGGTGGGGGAAAGGTTTGGTTCAATATTGACGGCAAGATTGGCAGGTCTCACGATTAACTGTTGACCATTCTGAGGCTAACAACACGTGTTGAGGACACCTCACCCATTAGTCAAATTTTTGCTGTGCTATATCACTTGACTTTATGCAGGTCACATGATCGGGCATAAGTCATAAGACAAAATATTACAAGTTAAAAATGTATTAAAAGTATCAAGGGAGAGGAAAATGACACTTAAAGGGAGATTAGCGAATGCGTTTTAAAAAAAATGGATTTTTATAGGAATTATAACATTAATTTTTAAATTATTTCATAATGTTTAATTGTTGATAATAACTAATAAATTGTAATGTTTAATTTAAGATTTTTTTTTACCATGTAACACCAATAGATATATACTTGGATGTGTTATAATAATAGAACATTGTCTTCATTGAACGTTGATCACTTGTAACATTGAATTAACAGCTAGCGCAGTAATTGGTAACGTCAACTACACAGTCCGTTGACCCAGGGACGGATTAAGACTGCACGGGGCCCCCGGCTGCAATCGAACAGGGGCCCTATCCAGCCAGCATCCGGTAAATAAAATGATTGTTAACAGCTAATATAAGACTGTTACTAAATATTAATAATAATTTTAAAAGAACGAACACGAAGAAATAACTGTTTGAAGTGTTCGCGGTATGTTATAATTGAGTGTGAAAAGAAAAAACTTTATTTTCCCTTGCTGGGAATAGAAACCGACACCGCTGGCATCACGAGCCTGTACTATCGTCACACGGCCAGCGGAGCTTCTAAAAATTAGAAACTTTTAAAATATAAACTATATTTTATATTATGCGAAGTGAGCCAATTAAAGTTTTTCGATTATTAAGTACTATCAATACTATCATGTCTGAACGCGATCAGTTGTATAGATAATATCTATTAATTTATTATATTTTCAAGGGTTCGTGCAAACATTTGTACACTTTTATTATAAAATATAAAAAGTTTGGGCTGGCTTTAGCCCTTTCAGCCCCCCCCCCTTAATCCGCCATAGCGTTGACCATACATTACACTAGACATACATATTTATACAGGATTAAACACATGGAACATGTAATTTGTACAACGCATGGACCATAACGAAATCATGAACTGTCCTTTCATACCTTGGAAAATAAGACGTACTGTTGATTTGGTCACTGAATCAGTGGCGTAGTGAGGGGGTGGGCAAATGCCACAGGCGGCACTTTGCTAAGGGCGGCAAATTCCTAGTCGTTGATTAGTTTCTAACAAGGAAAGTTTTACAAGAAAGTGGAGTTTTCATGGCAATAAAATAAAAACCAAATATGAAATTAATTTTAAAAAAAATAAAGGAACTTTCCAAAAGTATGTGGACATTCATCTTTGAAAACTTCAAATTCCTTATTGGCTATAAATTCTTGAATTCTTCTCATACTAATGCTACAGTACTGAAGAACAAGAAGCTTAATTAGTATGAGAACTTGACACTGATGTGGTAGTAACTTAGTTGATTTTTTTTTCAAATTTGAAAGCCACTATTGTTGTAAAAAGCAACATTTACTGCTTCCTATCAATTTTAAACAGAGCCATCGATTGGTCTGTTTTTCGGGGTGGGGGGCAGGGGTGGCGGCGACCTCCTTGTTAATACACTTCTAAACTTGAAAAAAAAATTAACTGAAACTTTAATAATATAAAAAACAACAACAAGATAAAACACTTATAGAAATGAAGATACTATACTAAAATACGTGAACGTTTCTAATGCCAATTATAACATAAAAAGTAACAACTCCTGATTATAACGTTCTAATACAAAGTGTATTTTCCTTATAGCTATTTACATCACTTTTTTTTTTTTGGGGGGGGGGGGCGGCAAATTTGGGTTCTGTTTTGACCCAGGCTTCACATACCCACGCTACGCCGCTGCTGTGAATCCAAAATTTATAGAATTAATTTTATAACTTATAGAACGTAGTGCACTAGCAATCATCTGGGCTCATAGCGCTTTACATGAAAAAAATTGTGATGTACATATAATTATCAAAGCATTCAATATAAAACATTCATATCCTAAATATATCATGTAATGACACTACGGTGCATATAAGCTATAACGTTTATCATCTAAAGAAACGTTTGATTGTTGTTTATTTAATTTTGAAAGTAATGTTTGAAGACATGTGATTTTTTAGTGGAGGGTCTTGAAATATGTCAGGCCCCAACCAACAAACTGCGACATACAGGCACCTTTAACGATGTAGAGTTGAACTTTAGTTTAAATACTACTGGATTAGATAAAGACACAGCTTCAGCTTTCACCACAGACTCTCAAGACAACATCTGCTAGTAGGGTCAATATTTAATAATAAAAGGATGAATCCATTTTTCTTCTATGAACGTCCTCTCAACACTCGCTGTTCAAAGAGACGGTTACGTAATTGTGACCAATGTTCCCTCTAAAGTTATTTGGTCTGTGTGCAAAGTTGCTCACCCTCCATTTGTTGTGCGATATTATTTTTTTAAAATTATATTAGATTTGTTGTGCGGTAATTCTAAACTGATGCGCAGCGTCGGTCAAATATCTACGTAGCTGCGCAGCTTAAAGGCAACATTGCTTGTGACCTTAAGTTGCCGATTGTTTTAAAAAACGTTAAATTGCATAGATTGTGACACTGCTGATCAGTTATTTTACTTGAAAAGACAACTATTAGGAAGTGTGAAGATGGTGTATCAACGAGTGGAATATTTGCCAAAAGCAAGCAGTGACTGATCAAGACCCACAGAGATCGACTTTATGCCCCAAAGCCACACTTTTGTTTTTGTAGAATAATTTGTCAGTGTTAGTTCTTAGGCGTGTAAGTTTTTGGCATCGAAAATTTCTATTTTCATACCGAATATGACGTTATGAAAATAAAGTGGGATGGATTAAGACAGAGGGTGAGAAAACAAGATGTCGGTGTAAATTTTCGTCGCGAAAAGTCAATAAAGTTACCGAGTTAACTGTCAACTCACTGGATTACAAATCAATGTCAAACAAGCGGTGGTGTCAAATGATGTTCCCGCCACTCAGGCAGGTTGTGTCTCCTTTCAGCGATAACAATCCGAGGAGTTGACCGAGACCGACCTGACTTAAGAGCTTATATTCCTAGAATTCCTATGAGAAAAGTAAAACCATTTCCTCAATAAGATTTCACGTTATAAGAGCTCAACTTGTAGACCTATAGTTTATTTCTTTCTTTCAGTAAATTCGAATTCGAACTTTACTCTATATTTTTTTCTAGGCAATTTTAAAAGGTTTAAACTTTATGTTATGACAGACTCAACTTACTGTTATTATCACACAATGTAAGGTCTCAACTTTTTGGTTAATGACACATTCAAAGGTCTCAACTTTTCGGTTGACGACGCAGTCAAAAGTCTCAACTTTTCGGTTGACGACACAGCCAAAGGTCTCAACTTTTTGGTCGACACAGTCAAAGGTCTCATTTTTTTTTGTTGACACAGCTAAAGGTCTCAAATTTTTGGTTAATGACACACTCAAAGGTCTCAACTTTTTTTTATTATCTTACCTTGGAAGGTGTCAACTTTATGTTTTGATTTTGGCTTGAGTTATTTCCTTTTTATTGCCGCCCCCTCCCCCCTCCCCGATCATATCATTTTCAAAGAAACATTTCGCCGCTCTTACCACCCTAGGTGTCAGTTAATGGCAGAGGTCACGAGAAAGGAAGACGAACGATACAAACATCTGAGAAATGTCATCGCCCTCGAGGCTACGATCTGAGAGCTGTACCAATAGACTGATGGGAGGCCAATTGTAGCATCTTACCATTAGACTGACGGGAGGCCAATTGTAGCATCTTACCATTAGACTGACGGGAGGCCAATTGTAGCATCTTACCATTAGACTGACGGGGGGCCAATTGTAGCATCTTACCATTAGACTGACGGGAGGCCAATTGTAGCATCTTACCATTAGACTGACGGGAGGCCAATTGTAGCATCTTACCATTACACTGACGGGAGTCCAATTGTAGCATCTTACAATTACATTGACGGGAGGCCAATTGTAGCATCTTACCATTAGACTGACGGGAGGCCAATAGTAGCATCTTACCATTAGACTGATGGGAGGCCAATTGTAGCATCTTACCATTACACTGACGGGAGGCCAATAGTAGCATCTTACCATTACACTGACGGGAGGCCAATAGTAGTATCTTACCATTACACTGACGGGAGGCAAATAGTAGTATTTTACCATTACACTGACGGGAGGTCAATAGTAGTATCTTACCATTACACTGACGGGAGGCCAATTGTAGCATCTTACCATTACACTGACGGGAGGCCAATTGTAGCATCTTACCATTACACTGACGGGAGGCCAATAGTAGTATCTTACCATTACACTGACGGGAGGCCAATAGTAGTATCTTACCATTACACTGACGGGAGGCCAATAGTAGTATCTTATCATTAGACTGACGGGAGGCCAATTGTAGCATCTTACCTTTACACTGACGGGAGGCCAATTGTAGCATCTTACCATTAGACTGACGGGAGGCCAATCGTAGTATCTTACCATTACACTGACAGGAGGCCAATTGTAGATTCTTACCATTAGACTGACGGGAGGCCAATTGTAGCACATTACCATTACACTGACGGGAGGCCAATTGTAGATTCTTACCATTAGACTGACGGGAGGCCAATTGTAGCATCTTACCATTAGACTGACGGGAGGCCAATCGTAGTATCTTACCATTACACTGACGGGAGGTCAATTGTAGATTCTTACCATTAGACTGACGGGAGGCCAATTGTAGATTCTTACCATTAGACTGACGGGAGGCCAATTGTAGCATCTTACCATTACATCGACTGGGCCCACTTTGGCAAATGGTGACTCGGGTAACAATTAATTCATGGACATCTACTTTGTCAACATAAACTTTTATGTCAAAATCAACGACCATTTTAACATTGAAAAACAGCAACATCACCGAAATGTTAAAAAGAATTCGGAAGCATCTCTCCTATTAAAGTATTACTGCAGTGAAGCCAGTTAATATCTTTTTGATACTGGTTATGTGATAATAAACCCTGACTACGAATCAATGTCTAAAGATATTAGGCTTTTTTCTCGTTTCCCCATTTTTTTCAGAATCTACAACGGTTGTACAATTAAATAACTGAAACCATAAATTAAACTTCATCAATTTTCAAAAGTTATTTGTTTGTCTCGGCAGTTTAAGGCATTTTTTTTTGAAATCCTAATAATATAATCACATGTATTTGTTTTATACTTGTGTTGAAAGCGAGATTTCGTCTTTATTTACAATAAGAAAGCAATCTATTAAATTACATTCGCCATTTTTCATTTCTTGTGAAATGAGCTTATAATACAATTTATTTTAATACCATCATTGCATGCCTTTACTTGTCATATTTCCTTAGTGTATTCTACATTAAGCTTCCTCATCCTCTCATACCATATTTGTTTACAGTCTCCACTGTTCGATACAGTGTGTTGTGTGCACTTGGTCCAACATAATGTAGGAAAAGAGTCAGAGAAAAATAAGATGCACTAAATCATGTACAAAAGACAGAGATTTGTGGGTTTGTTTGTTTCTACATGGATGTATTGATATTGACCGAACTTGGTACACACATCCATCGTGAACCGGAAGGAAATCTATAAGGGTTTTGCTCTATGAATAATGTAGCCTTTGGAACCAGATAGCCCATAATGTCGTTCTTTCATAAAAGAGCTTTATAAATATAATTTCTAATAAGCTTAGCACACAAGAAAACTTGAAGTAAAGGGCAGTGGCGGATTTAGCTTTGTCTGCGTGGGGGAGGCCAGGAGAATTTTAGGGGGCGCGGCAAAATTTTACTAATATCAGAGCATTGGGTAAATACTAGGGCTGTTAACGATTAATTTAAATATAATTGTTAACTTTTGAAAAATTAACGATTAATTAATCGTTAATTTCGATTAAAGCCAAAATTTTTAATTTATGATGTCATAAGTAACACTCATTTCACGTTCTTGTTGAAAATCTAAATAACACTGGCATGTCTCCTTTATATATCTACTTTTCACCAACTACGCAAAAAGAGAAGTGTGTTGATATTAATTGGTTCAAGTGATGAGCGGATCTAATTGACAATATAATCAGCCGAGCTGAATAATCATTCACATGGAACTGAGAAAACTTAAACTGGTATGCTCAAAACGGTCATGGCAAGGAATGACCTTATCGGATATCGGTGTTCATTAATTTTCCACCATTATACAGGATTAATGGATTCAAGAACTTCCATCTCCATATTGTAATGCAGTAATTCATCAGAAGAGCTGTCGTCATTTCTGTTTCAGAGTCAAACTCCATTACTGCCATTACCAAAATGTTCGTGTAATCTTCAGTAAAATTATTTATCAGCCGCATTTTAAAAAAAAATTTTTTTTGGTTGACTTTTTGACTTCAAATTATTTTTAAGTGATGGGTCGATTAATGGTTAAAAATAATTTAATCCTTAAAATTTTTAAGGATTAGTCGAGAAATTAATCGTTAATATCCGCAGCCGTTTTCAACACTAATTATTAGCCTACTAATTTAGTAAAATTTCCAAATTAACAAACAAGTCAAACAGAAGAAACAATATAAACAGATATGTTTTCAAAATAGTAACGT